>JAZGTJ010002175.1:0-44968 GCA_036877575.1 Botia almorhae
TACTGGAAATAAAAGGTCAGCTGCATTGCATTGTGGGATTGAGAATGTCCAGGTCAAGGTTTGGTTGGTTCGCACGGCCACATTAACCCCCGTTGGTACATGCTGTAACTACATCATCTGGTTCTAAAATGTGCTAGAACCTCCACTGACAAACATTTAAATATGAAACAAAAGATAACCGAGCTCAACATGGTCTCAGAAGATATGCAAGCGCAACATTTTTCCTCTTCAGTTACATTTACTTTAAGGGTGCAATTTGTCCAGCAGTGCTAGTAACACCAGCTTTCATGTACTCACGTCTGCTCCTACAGATGAGATCCTCAATAGCTCTTCTCCAACCAGGAGACAGAAAATTACCTGCATACAAACAGTACAGTAAACACAGACAGGCAGAGCAACAGCAGAGATACATGAGTCTGATTTTACCTCTTTTCTCTGTGAGGCGGAACAGAATCGATTTTTCTGAGAGAGAATGAAGATTCTAACAGATGTCACCTGTGTTATCTGCTGATGTGAAATGTCTGTAAATTGACTAACTTCAATCATACTACAATACAACAAAGCAAATACGACTGTAGATCGTTAAACGCGCCATTGTTCATCCACAATGACAGCAAAACTTCACAGCCAATCAGAAGACATTTGGTTTCATACTCTATATGTGGCCAGATTTTGGACCAATTAGATTTCAGGGCCCTCAAGCACCTCAAATTATGCTCCTTTTAAAAATATATTGTATTGTGAGTAATGTCTCGCAGATATTAGTGATCTTTGAGGTTCATCTCATCATCATGTCATTGTATTTGAGGGAAAGCTGGAGAAAGACACGCCCTTGTAACTGATCTAACTCGCATTCAGAAGGTCTGGCTCCAGCGCAAAACAAGGAGTCACCTTGAATCTCAGTTTCCTGCGCAGCTGCACTGTAGAGAACTGGCTGCAAGTGCAGGACTGATGCAGCGCTGCACATCTGCCTGTATTATGAGACAATGATTAGACATAATACATACACCCGAGGCAATAAATGCATGTAAAAATGCTGATTTTGTACCTCAATTTTGTCTAGACGGTCCGGAATAATTATGCTTTTCACTTAAACAAAAAAATACTGGTCCATCAGGTTAAATTTGCTGGTAAAGCTTTTTAACTAAGGAAAGCTTGTGGTTAAGCTTGTTAAAAGCCCGGTGGACACACCAGAACATGCTGGAGGCCAGCGTCCAAACCATAGCTTTTGCTGGTCTTTGTAGCAGAGACTGTCCAGCTAACCGCGAACGTTCTCAGAATGATGGCTAGCGTTCTCCTTAAGTTATCAAAATAGCATTCTTGTAGTAACTTTAGTAGAACGTTTTTCTAATGTTATCATATTAAAATGTTATTCTTAAATAGTTAACGGAACATTTTACATAAAAAATGTTGAAGAAACATTCTTACAAACCAATAATGGTAATGCAACATCTAAAAAAATGTTCCTTCAAAATAACATTTTTGTAATTTTAAACATTAAAAAATGTTAGCTGGGTTAACATTTAATAACAATGCTAATCAATGCATGCAATTACATTGTCTGGTATCCTGGTTGATTGTGTATCATAAAGAGCACTGCATTTTTCAGTGTTCAGTGTTCAGTGTTCAGTGTTAGCTGTTGTGAGTGTAAGAGGAAATATTGACTGGTGTAGAGTGCTGAAATGACTCTGCTGTAGAAGAGGCAACCCTGATGGACACACACTCTAAAGCCGATGGTCAGCACAAATGCAGAGACACACACACACACACACTAATGGGCTGCTGGTATAAGACAGTGCTACAAAGACATCTCCACAAACTCACAGACCAATCACAGTGAGATGGAGAGAAAGGGGTGGAGCCAAATACAGATTCTGGTTCAAAATAGTCACGGGAAGTTTCAATTTCTGAACTCAGAACAGTGAAATGACGTGTGTTTTGGTGAGATTTAAATGTTTCAACACTAACGCTACCATAGAGGATTGTGGGAAATAGTTTGTCACACAAGCCTTTTGCCTCTCTACCACCATCTCTGTTTAAAACATAAAACTGCAGGTTACTTTACATACTGCTCATAACTTACGTTGAAGTCAAATGAAGCCAAACTGACGTTTCCAGTAAAATCAGACCCAACAGCTCAAATTATCAATTATAATTGTAAACTTAGTGATGTTTTGAACACTGATCTGTCATGTACTTGCTCAATAACTGATTTTTGTTCATTTTTAACCCCAAACAATTAAAAGGATCGCAGCTTTAAGCTAGGATAGGATAGACGCGATATCAGATGTGTTAGAAGCTCAGAAACCGTCAAAACCCACCGAGGTCTCTAGCCGCGGCTCATGTGTCTCACAGCCCATCCCAGCTGGTCCACGGATGCTCTACTGGTTCCCCAGCCAGCCCACACAGGAAATCTTGAAAACCATCTGTCTGATCCTCCAATGAAGAGAGTACAGGAAGTGAGATGCTCAATTAAAGCCGTGAGACTGCAGGGCCTCTTAGCTCAGGAAAGCTATCTGGAGTCAGTGAGACACAGACAGTGTATTGATCAGTCAATGGCCACTGGCCCACACGGGTTGGGCCCTTCAGCACAAAACTATTAACAAGAACCTTCATCTGGTTTAGACCTCAGAACCAGAACCTCTAAACTCCTTCACGTGGAGACATTTCGTTATAAAAACACACGAGAGTGAAGATTTAAAACAGGTCACAGGCAATAAAATATTGAATACTGAACTATGAGATGTTTATGTCCCCAGGAGTGACGGAAGACAACAGCTGTCGCCATGGTGATAAGGAGACACAAGAGCGTGCGGAGTATGGAGGGATATATTCACATCAGCAGAACTGCAGGCAAACCGATGCTGTCCGTCACAAAGCCATTTCACGCCCCCTATAAAAACAACAGCAGCGGACGAGCGGAGTGGAGATCAAGCCGAGAGAAACACATTATAAATCATCACAAAGAAACATCTTCACCCAGACACAGTGTAACAGTGTCCATCAGACCTGTTCACTTGACATTAGAATAGAACAGAGCGCATTTCTATACACCTATTAAAGACACAAACTGGCACCAAAACATTAAGCATAAAACAGGCTAACTTTGGTCTTCACTGATTGGCTGAGGCTTCCATTTGGTGTTTCCCTATTGGGCACAAAATGAGCACAAAATCTACACAACATGAAGTGTGTGAGTCCTACATTTGACACCCATAATCTCCACTCAATACTAACTATTCACAAAGGCAAGAAAAAAAGGGTGTTTGAATTCTGGAACAGATGAAAGTTAAACATAAAACTTTGTTTGGATATCGAATTTACATTCAGTTTGTGGCAAGACGGAAAATTTACAACCTCCTTTTTTCATTTATTGATGCCTGAAGAGAAATCCTTCAACCAGAATTCTCATATATCCATTTGCTCATCTGACTTTTTATGGCTCCACTAACGAGAACCATTAGCCAAAGCGACTGACCCCAGTAAACAGACCACTAAATGTGTCCAGCTGACACGGCGCACTTCTGTTGTGCTGTGCAGGCTGTATAAAGAGATTCATCGC
Source organism: Botia almorhae (assembly GCA_036877575.1). NCBI lineage: Eukaryota > Metazoa > Chordata > Actinopteri > Cypriniformes > Botiidae > Botia > Botia almorhae. Next base: position 3,563 of record JAZGTJ010002175.1, read on the forward strand.
TAGTAACCAGATCAAAGCTAGTGATCAGATCCAACACGATCATTTCTGTGGGGCACCTGAGGCGCAGAGCTGACTTCTCTTATAAACGCACTAATGTGTCAAAGCCAGTGACGGGATAGGCCCTTCAGTTTTTTATTTCCTGAGAGGTCCGTCGATCTGTGTTTCCTGTCCCACACAGTGGTGCTGCGGACTGACATCCTGACTCTATTTGACTGTCCCTACATAATTTACAGCCTCTTGTTCCCCAGCGAGAACCCTCACACACGTGGTGCATCTCCCTCTTTAATGCTCATATCTCCTCGCAGCCGGAGCTGTGGAGCTTCTTTGAAGCCGTAGCTTCCCAAGCTACACATAATTTAAAACAGCTAAGCTACGGTGAAGCTACAGCAAAGCATGTTTGATTATTTCTTAATCTCGTTCGGCAGCAATGCGGTGTGAATAATTGTAGCGTTCCGTTGCTTAATGTAGTGAAAGGAGTGTGGGCAATTTCGGAGAGGTTAGTGCTTTTCAAAGCCACACCCCCTCCAACGCATAAAAATACATCGTTTGACAAGCAGGCAGGACAGCCTGATGTAATTCGGACTGAATGCAATGATTGGACGAACATTTTATGGTCCTGGCCTTCCACAGAAGCTAAAGCTATATATTTAAATAAATATATCTGGATGTGAAGAGATTACACTGGTAACAAAAAATGTTTTTGGAAAAATCACCTACCCTCGCCTAGTTGCGATGGTTCAGGGGTTCTTTGTTCTGCTTTTGGAAGGCCACTGTCCTAAGTTTAGCTCCGACCCTTTAAAATTACCTGCCCATATTTTTTAAGGGATCCTGAAGACCTTGATTACTTTAAACGTGTTTAATTAGGGTTGTAGCTAAACTCAGGAGCTGGACCAGAGACCCAGTTTAGTCAGTTGTGTCCCAACACTACATGTTGCTGCTTTGTTACAAAACGACGCCCTCAAACGGACATTTTTGCCCTAATGCTACTGTCCTTGAGCTCGCGTTGTGCTCGCTGCTCCAAGCGCATGTCAATATACAATCCATAACATCACTCACAAGATGAGACAACCACAAAGAACAGAAAATCACATCAGCAACTTTCCTCTGCTCGCCCCCTCTCTCTCTCTCTCCTGGCACGCAGCACTCTTGTCCATTACTCTGTCTGAACTTTTATCCACTGCTCTTCGCCTACAAAAATCGATGGGATGTAATTTTTCAGCCACCCCTAAGAGGCTGAGAGTAAGTGGGCGGGGCTTTCTGAAGGAATGGGGTTATACTTCGCCACCAGTCAGAATCGATTTGTGCTTATTTTCGCCTGATGGAATCTAAGGGATTAATCGAACTAATATTTAGCGCACATCTTAAAATCTACCTGACGGCATTACTGACTACAGCGATACGGTTTAGGATTTTCGGATAAACCCGTGAGATGTTTCTGATATGTGCGCGAGATGAGTCAGATGTACCAGCGGCGAACTGATTCACGACGAGATGTTTTATTCCTTCTGCCCCAAAACCAGCTGAACATCTCAGTGCTTCTCTAATGCTCGATATGACCTTCAGCGGTTCTTCTAATACAAAACAAAGATGTGTGAAGCATCTTCAAGACTTTATTGGTAAAATTAGGTTTTATAACTCTATTTATCTCCAAACATCTCACCCATCTTTGATTCGAAGGAGGTCTGGACCTCCAGTGTACAGAGAGGATGAGGTGGACGGGTCCGTGGAGATCGTACCTACAGTATAATACCAAGAGACAGTTGTTTTAGTCAATCACCTGAGCTGCAGGAGAATGACGTTCTAATGAATGACTCTACTGTCTGTCAAATGTTAGTTGGTCATCTCCATCTACCTGGTTGTTCTGCTAGGACACTTGCATGAACTTAAATATTCACTTAACTACCTACAGTTAATTCACCTCAACTAGTCCTGAATAAAAATCCAGCATCATCTGTCTGCAGATGCCACTTGGTTTGACATTTTGCACGTAGTATCTGTTTGAACAGAAGTTTAAATATAGCTTCTAACATGTGCCTCCTGAGTTTGAGGCATTTCTCTCAGTCGATGCTGCAGGTCTTATGGAGGGTGGGAGGGGGTCTCTTAGGGGTCACTTTGTCCCTGTGCAGCTCTCTGGATAACATCTACAAATGGATGTCTACATTTATGGTGCCAAAGACTAATTTTCCACTTAACTGTCAGCCCGTGTGTACTGCCAAACATCACCTCGTATTACGATTACTTATAACTGGCTAGCTAATTTACCAGCACTGAAAACTGACACTATGCGGTGGTGACCGATTTTTTAAATAGTAAATAAAAAAACAATTATTTCAAACAGACCTTTGATACATTGTTGCATTTTTTATATCTTTTATATATTGTAGAAACAGTGCGTGGTGTAAATAACATGCTAGTTATGTTAGCATGCTATGCGTGTTTTAGCAGCAATGTGGATTTGCAGGTGATGAATTAATACTGAAGATCGTATAAATGATCAAAACACACTTTATTTAACCTGACACGTCACAAATCTTAAAGACGCAGGCGTTCACCTTTGATTTAATGCGTTTTCTCTGATCTTAGAGAAACAAGGATCTCACCGAACGGCCTATATAATAAAAAACAATACAATGGTTTACGCTAATAATATTTGAAGAATGAGCAGTAATATTTTGGTTTTTTTTAATTATACACTCGCATATTTAATACGTAAAATAACACTCGATGTCAACGCAGGGAGCCTTGAGTTTAATTCTAACGCTAAAAACAACTGACGATAATTGGCAGGTAATTAAATCTATTTTTCAGAGCATAAATGTAGTGAAGCTGTCATGAGTGCAAGGATAAAAGTGATCAATCAGAATAAAAGTGATAAATCACGAGGTTTTGTCAGTAATTCTCTGAGCCGCTGTTGATTCGAGTTTATGAATCCATGATGGATTGAACCGTTTTAACTTCATCATCACGTTTTCTGATAACAAAAATATGAAAAAAAACGTCACTGAAAGCCTTTAATTAATATTGATAGGCTACTCAAAACCGCAGATATAAATTATTACCATAATTAGTTTAAAGTGTATATAAGACAAAGATTTACCTGTACTTGTACTTCACAGGCCCAAAGGTCAGCGCCCGACGTCATTCGAAATATTACCTGACTGTATACTGCCACCTATTGGCGGTTTAAGTTACTACAGCTATTTCAAGCAGCAGACAACGCTCAAGTCCTCGCATATTAAAAATGCCTCAAAATTACAATAAATGATTTTATTTGCAAATCAGGGTGTGGCAATAATACTATGACAGAGGTACATATTCAAACACACATATATTTTCCATTACTGCACACCAACATGGTCCAATGAAAAGCAAGCAACAAACCAGATTCCCACAATGGGATAAATGGATCTCCCTCAAAATAATTTAGCATTTTGCATACATTTGAAACGTCTTTTTGGACTTTTTCTTTTCTTTTTAACCAAGCTATTCACCAAGATGACAACTAAAACAGGAAATGAACAACCCCGACATGAGAATTCCACATCAGATCCTAAAATCACTCCAGAAAGATTTCTCCCGTGATTTCGCTCAAGACTTCTTATCACCATTTTCAACGATTTTTCTCTTCTTCTCCTCCAACACGGTTTTGAAAACATTGGCTCTGTAAAACTTCAGTTCTTTAATGCTCTCCTGGATGTCCTCCAGCGCTCTGAAAACCCACACAGACACGCTGTTATTCTCACAGTAGACAAAACACAAAACAGCTCTTATAAATGTTTAAAATGACAATAATACGAGTGTAAAACAAATTCAAACCTATGAGATGCTTTCTTCTGTGGTGCCAGCCTGAACTCCCCTGGATACCATCGTCTAGGCAACAGAATTAAGAATTTAAAATGAAGCACGGGTCAGATAATAATCATTTAAATAAGCAGAAGTCCTGCAGCGCTGGTTAAGTCACAGTGTGACTGCTCTAATTAACTTTTATGTTCCGTTCGTTTAAAAACAGTCGCAACGCCGCAAGCTGTAACACCCGCCATCGGGGTCATCCGTTTAAACCTAAAGAGGAACATTTTGCACATGCCCCGCTGACCCCAGCAGCACCCCTGCGTCACGTACCTGCACAGCTCTTTTATAGTGCTCACGTCTACAATGCGATAGTGCAGGTGTCGCATGAACTGCGGCATGTACTTATCCAGAAACTTCTTATCAGCATGAACAGAGTTGCCTGCAGAGGGAGAACCACAAAAACTGAACCATGTTATAGAAACATTACATCTGGAGAGTGTAGGGAGCACTGCATTGAGTAACAGAGCGTGCAATGCAACGCTGACAGTGCATAGCACCGTGTTACCTGCGAGAGGACACTGGCCGGGTGGCGTGTGCTGTCGGATGAAGGACAGGAACTCATACTCTGCTTGCTGGAGAGTGATGTCACTGTTCCTCACAGCCTGAGTCAGTCCTGACTGACACATACAAATACACATAAAATTCAAAAACAAATACACATAAAATTCCACACAATAATGAGACAGCACATATACATGACACAAAACACTCAAAATGAATAACAGACAGTACATAGGACACACATAATAAACATAAAACTTCATGTAATAATCACATATGAACCCATATTATACATGTAATAAACATAAAACAACATAATCAGACAGCACGAACAATACACATAAACACAACTCCACAAAATAATCAAATACATATGACAGCACACAAAACATCACATAATAATCAGAGCACACATCAAGCACAGATTTGGATCGGTCAGACAAACATGTAACACACAGCAGCTGTTTCTCTGTGCTGATCTGTTCTTACCTTCCCATGATGCTCTTTGCACCAGTCTGACATGCTGTCAAGCAGCTCGTCTGATTGGTTGATTATCAGATTGGGCCCCTGCAGTAACAACAACAATACACATTTCATTGCCACGTACATTCTGCAGGTTTACACTCTTTCATCCTCTTAAGAAAAGTTTCCAGAAAATTAATTTTTAAAATCAGCTCGAATGAACCAATGGGAACGTGTTATGCAAATCAAGCACCTCTGCGATGACGTTTAGGTCAGAGTCTGTAATGATACAGGCCATCTCTATAATCTCATCCTTGTCGATGTCCAACCCCGTCATCTGCAAGAGGAAGTACAACAGCAATGAAGTGTAACGTAGAAAACCAGTCAGTCTGGATCTCATTCTAGGACTTGTAATAAATTACTTTACTTGTTACAAATCAGAAACGCCAGAAGTTAAACATGTACAAACTACAAACTACTTGTACTACTGTGAACTCATGACTACATGGAGTTTTTAAATGCATGGCATCTGAAACGTGACATACATCCCGGTTCTGGATGAATCAACAGATCTGCAAATGCTACTTACCTCCAAATCCACCCAGACCATCCGCTGCGCCATGAGCTTTGACATCCTGCTAGTGTCTGATCGCTTTGACATCAAACGTCCCGTGAGCACAGAAGTACGTGGACTAAAGAGAGAGAAGCTGGGGGTGGCAGACACGGGTGAGTATCGTCTGATCCGTTGTGATGACACGCAGACTCGTGTCAGTACTCTGTATCCAGATACACAAGCAGCGCTCCACATGTGTGCACGCATACTGCCGTCTTCTGAGCGCAAGTGTCGTAACTAACAGCGATGGACGACAGCCGCGGCGGGTGAGAGGCAGACCGAGATGAACGCCATGGAAACGCAAACTTGTGTTGGTTAAAAAAAAAGCTAAACTCATTTTTGTATTGCTTTACTTTTTAATTTATTTATTTATTGTACTTTTTTTAATCTTTCTGTATAATAACTGGTTATACTAAACAAATTACGTAAATACATTTAATAGTTTTGATAAGTGTAATTGGTGCTGTTCGTAAACAGAATGGTTTAATTGTTGTTGAAAACAGTATTGTTGCAATATATGCTAAATTTATATTAAAACAGCCTAAAGACAAAGAAATAAATACTTACTTCTTACTTCTCCTAAAATAGAAAATCCAAGTTCATTTTTGAACGTTTGTGTATGTGCTTAATTATTGTTTTAGAGAGCCAACACGTTACACGTTTTGAACAGGAGATGGCGCGGATGGACCAGAAACACTGTAACCAGTATTTACAGTAATATCACGTCCGTGGATCAGTATATCATTTGAAGTTTGCAAATCTAAAAGGTCTAAAGTTTAAAACCGACCGCTCTCATATACCTCACTATTAAACGATCTGAAGTCTGACTAATGTATTCAGCGGCAGATATTGCTTCCTTGTTCCTCCGCAGTAATATAGTCCCTAATAATTAAACGTAATGTTTTTTATAATGCCCGGTGTACATCATCTGAAGTGTGATGCGGTTTGTCCTCTAATCGGTTCTGCAATGGCGTCTGAGCCTGTATGAGATATGAGATCTGAATGTACACACTAATAGCGGCACAGGACCGTAAACATCATATTTCAGTCCTGACGCAGATAAGAATTTAATGGCTCGGGGTGATCAAACCCCAGCCTGACGGGAAATAAGGGCTCTGTGCAGCTCAACAGAGAGCAGGAGAGAGAATCAGGCTGGAGATGTTGTCCTCGCTCTTCTCTGATGGCTGTTGTAGATAATAAAGACAGGAGAGTAATTAATAGATTTGTACGGGTGTGACGCAGCCAATCGCCTCTCTCACCGACTGAGGGCACTGGAGTAATGCAGCGTGCGAAAAATATTAGGACAGGCTTCATTATTCCTCTCTCTGTCTGTCTCTCTTTTTCTGCAAACGTCACACACACACAAATTCAAACAAGCAAACAGTAAAAAATGATGAAACGCAGCGTAACCTGAGGTCAGGACTAGATAGCCCCTCCACCTCCTTGATATTGACTTTATTTATTCAATTGCAGAACCTTAATGTTCACAAAGTAGTGCGCTCACATTTCAACACTGTGTAAACACCTTTCTGAAGACCTCTAATAGATTTTAAATAGATTTGCAGCATACAGTAACCGGAGTCTCTTATTGGCCAGTGGAATACTGTCCAATTCTTCCTGTAAAGCCACAGAACAGCTGCTTCTGACTCCTCCGAGGGCAGTTGCGGAAGTTATTCTGCGAGTCAATTTCTTTGAGGTAAAAACGAGAATGAATGAGGTTAAAATTGCTTTATTGGTAAATCGATGTAAAATGCAAAAAAAGAGGTTCGTTTTTTAAAGAAAGGCCCACAGCAGTGCTTAAAAACGACCCTCTGTGTCCGACATCCTCAGATGATGTTTGGGTCTGAGTCATGTCATTACACATGAGCTCAAACTGATAATCCAGCAAATGGATTTAAGCTCTTGAAAGCTACCAGTGCATGTCCTAATGCATTCGTCACTCGTGAACCGCTCGCTGGAGCCATAAAACGGACAGACTAATGCAACCCGGGCGTCTGATATCATCCAGATATCACCCGCAAACTGCCACTGTCACAAACAGCTGCAGCGTTTATCAACACTATGAAGACATTCATTTTAAAAGCATATACCTGAAGTTCTCGACTCCCAACTTTCGGACAGAGCCTCTGTTGACCCGGATGATTCGGGCCTCAAACGTATTTCTGAAATCAGGAAATCATCAGGCCGTCGTCTGAAGCGCTTCCACTTCAAAGAATTCGAGGTGTGAGGTCATAGGAACCTATTTAAACTGTAAAAACAGTTGATTGATTTTTAAAGCCTCTGCTGTCTGCTCTTTACTGTACTGTGTAATTGCAGTAATTGTGTAATTGCAACTGGCGTCTCGGAGGCAGATTGCATATGCGTTTCTTGATCTTGCGGGAAGACATCTGATGCGGTTTCTGATATAGATCGGTAAATGTGAATGTAAATGGGAGTCAATTCAGTTCTGACACTCAGTCTGTACAATGTCCATACTTTCCATACAATAAATATGGATAGTGACCCATGAAGGAACAAGGAGTCATTAAAGATGGTCACACATGTTTAGGACAACATAACGATGCATAAACAATGACCAAATTATCATTTCTGTGTGAACTTTGCCCAAGCAAAGTGTGGTCAAATTAGACACAGCATCTGCCAAATAAGCAAGGCTGGGGTCTGCTTTTGTCCTTTTCTCTCTATAACCTTTATCCATGAAAAACATTCAAGTCTTTCCTTTTTTTAAAAGCAAAAAGGTTTCCAGTGTGATAATAGCACATTTTGAGTAATAACAACACCAAGGTCACAGGTTCACTTTCCAGAGACCCTTAAATGTACCGTCACATTATCATGTTGAATAAAAAGGTTTGCCGAGTGAATCAGTGTAAAATGTGAAAGTATGTCACAGTTCTGAGAGGCAGTGCAGCATTCCGTGTGCACACTGCTTCCAGTTTCCTCAACCGCTGGAAAGTGGAACTTTATCAGCCGTGTTTGTGTTGAACCTTAATAATCTCTGATTACTGTTTAGTGTCAGTCTCCCACAAGCATTCATTACCATTGACTGACAAGTTTAATTAATCTTCTCTGTCTCGGCAGAACAAAAACACAATTATGTAAAGTGTTTTTAAAGACTTTATAAAATGGTTTAACGAATGCGATTGTCTTTCCTGTGTCGATGTGTTTTAAAAAAGGAGATGGTGCAACGAGACATAACAATACTCACTAACCAAACTATCTCGAAGACCTTAATTGCTCAGGAGATTTTAACAAGAGTTAAGTTTTGTTTATAAATCCATTTGTTGCGCCTAAAATTCCTTAGGTGAAATATAATGGAAACAAATGAAGGAAAATAGATTGAAAAATAACGTCACGGCTCTTAAGATTAGATAAGAAATGTTGGAGACTTCAGCATGTCTCAATTTGCCGTCTATGAGATGTTAAAGAGATCTCATTTTAAACACGTTTTCCCAATGGGTCAGTTACAAGTTTGTTTTGTCAACTCTTGGATATTGATGGACTCAAAACGAACAGGCATTAACTAAAAGCCAGAAACTCGTTGATTTTATTGGGTCTTTAAAAGTAAATAGACTTTAAAGCCAATGAAAAGATTCATCCATACAAAACGAGAAACTGTTTTCTATTCAGAGGGAGTAAATCTCCCGTGTGCCGGGAATCCTAAAAAACTCTGTTATTTTCCGAACCGAGACAGGGAGAAAGTTCAAGAGATCATGTCACGCTCATTTTTTTGTTTTTTAAAGCTTGCCAACACAAAGCTTGAAGGTCAAATCACGGCTGGCGTCTGATCGCTCAACCGGCGCCCGTCCGCTGTGATTGGTGCCCCTGAGGTGAGGGCAGGGCTTCAGGAAATCTGCACATTTCAGAATACCAGCACAGAATTGTTTAGTTTAGGTGAATGCCACCACATGAATGGCAATGACCACTTTTCATTGTAGGAAAACTTCTTGGAGGAGAAACCAGATGTGCTCGACGCAGATCACAAACAAACTCAAACAAACATGATGTGGATATTTACACATAAACTTTCCTCACAGAAGTGTGTCTGTAACAGACACATGATGGTTTATGTTGGCCATCTTCACCCGCGTGGATCTCCAGGGTTTCCCAGGAAAAGTGAAATTCTGATAAATGGTTTAGCGCCCTGTGTAAAGCTTGTCACAGCAAAAACACCTGCCTGAAGTTTTTCTAAAGACGCCTGGGCTTTGTGACTCATGATTTTTTAATACTGTAATTTGGTATAGGTGCTTTGTGAGCCTTGGCAATGTCCAAAACATCATATTCTAGGCTGTTTAAACCAGCAGAAATCAATGACAACATTGATTGAACGACGTGATCTTTCTGATCTTTGGCCTTCATCACCAGAGCGTCTTCTGCATTCTCCATTAGAAGACAAACCACACACCTGATGAGGTTTCGTGGCCAGAATGTTCATTTAAAATGCCATTTGCCTTCATCTGCCTCACAGCCTGAAGCGTAGGTGGGCCCATATGGAACCAGTGAAACAGTGAAATTTTGAAAGTAAAACAGTGAGATCGGTGACATGTTGTAATTATGGACAATTAAAACATTTGACAATATTTAAATGTAATCAGAGTTAACTGGGGTTCCTGTAGCTTGTGTAACACATGCTAGCAACATTAACATAATGGGTTTAATTCCCGGGGAACACACATACCGATTAAACACGAATCTTAAATGTGCTGCAAGTACATACATGTAGTCGTACAGTAATGATTAACAGCACACATGACAAACAACATCATATATTAAACGCCTCGCGGGGACTCGGAGCACTTAAAAGTAATGAACTACCTAATCATTTTTACACTGAAAACAATGATCTGAATCAAACTGTCAGAATTCTGAGCACTATTTTTATGTATTTTAACAATTATGTCAAATTGTCATCAATTTGTAGCCTTGGTTTATCAATTTGACTCATTTGCGCTTCAAAATATTTGATTCAATATTAATTTGAGTCTTATTTCATATGCTGTTTCAGAAACGGTGCGGTAGATTCGCCCAGCGTTTCCAGCACACCAGCAATCTGTGACATTAAGATAATTACCTTTCCAAACACTTGAGTTAGAAGCCAAGAGTCCATCTCTGCAGACAAAGAAAGAAATCTTTAACCTCAGACCATTAAGTATAACCTATGAGCTGCCCTCATTCTGACACATATTTCTCACACGCCAGCTTTTAAAAAGCTAAACCTTCTATATCCTTTACTTTAATTAAAACTTAGAAAAGCCACAGGCGCAGAATAAGCAACACCTAAATCAACAGGGGATCGAAAAGGACCCCTTTATTTAGGAGATTTTTAAACGATGCTCTGTTTCAGAAGAAGCAGATTGACGCGTCGCGTTTTTTAAACGTCAATAAACGTGCGGGGATTTACCATTAAGCGTTTGCGTCAATAACAGCCGTTAACGGAGCGTCTACCCGTGTGCTTTCTCAATGGCTTATAATTTATGTAGGACGTAAAACAGGCGATCGGAGTTCGTCTGATCTCTGGGTCAGCAAAATCACAGGCCGTGCCAACGGTGCAATCGAGACCTTTCAGAAATCTAAAAATATCGCGTATATTTATCCGCATATAAAGGCCATTGTGTGGCTCCACATTTATATGCGGCTGTATATTTCACCGTGTTGGGCCAGCTGGAACTTTGTGCTAATTTTGTCACAGATGCTATTAGGGATTAAACCTGCCCTGAACACAGAGTATTAAAATTCAACAGCTAACGAATCCCACAACAGTTGCGTTATGAATATGAAAGGCACCTGGTTTATTCAGGAGAGGTTTGTTATTACAGTAGTAGCTTTCAAACAGTACTATACATTGTTATCATGTGACCTTCTGCGTTTCATAGAGACATAAAGTTTTTTGAATTGGACATGTACACAATGACCCGCAGCAACAGCATTGCGATGTGCTAAACAACCGCACGCTAAAACTCCGGCTACTGCATGCAGACAGCATGGGTAACAAGTTCAAAATCTCCCATCTTTGGTCACAAAACGTAATCTTGCTTCTTATGTTGTTGCTCAGCTTGATAGTACGAGTCTTATGAACTCCAGAAGTTGAGCGCGCTCTTCTCTCTCTCTCTCTCTCTCTCTCTCTCTCCTGTTTAAAATGCTGATAGCGTGTGATCAGCCTGTGATTGGGCAATAATGAACAGTTATCAGACCGTCCTCATGTGCATCATACAAATCACAATTAATTACAGGTGGTAATTGCCAGCGGTGGGTTGGTGAGCAGGTATCACGCGGAGAACCACGTCAGAGTTTATCAGAAGAGAGAAAGAGAGACTGAGATTCACAGTTCTTCAGCTTTCACCGCTGGAGATAAAGCTGTCCATCAGGGAGTGTGTTTGGTTGTTTAAGCTCTCCAAACTTCTTTTGTTTTCGCTTTCCTCATCTTTCCATTGACATTTGCGGAGTGATATTTAAAAATATCACATTATAATGCAACTGTGTGACTTATATGCTAGTATTAAGTTTGTCTTAAGGAAAAACATTTGAATTTAAATCTTATACAGTCAAGGTTTAGAGGATCATTGCTCTGCAGTTTTGCGCAGAGGACCACAAAAGACCGTTAAAGCTACAATCTGTAATGTTCGCCTCTCTATCGCCATCTCTGTTTGAAACATAAAAGTGCAAGTTACTATCTTTACATTGAAGTCAGATGAAACCAAGCTAACATTTCCGGGTAATCGGACCCGGGGAAGGCAAGGAGACTGTTTTGAAAACTGATCCGTTATGCACTCGCTCAATAACTTCAAAATCATTTTTAACAAAAAAGATTACAGCTTTCATTTTCAGCTTTTAATTTAATTCCCTGGTAAAACAGTAGATCGACCCCTGAACCAAACATTACGGCAGAAAAACTTTGAGGAAACCCACTGATGCGTCAAGAACGTAGGTCTTAGATTGAAACATTAGACGTATGATATCGAGGGAGAAGTGCAAGCAAAACTCTCTGTGTAAAATTAATAACGGAAAAACGGTCGTCCCAATTCTCCAAAAGATGTCAGATATAAACACACGAGATAAAAGCCGCTGAAAGTCAATTCTTTAGCCAAGTGAGCCAGTTAAACCGGAGCTTTAAAAACATCTATGTGTGCATCATTATATTATCATTATAGTCATTATCTGTGAAGAATAATCAAGCCATGAAAGATGTTTCCTACAGAACCATTGAGTCATTTTGGAGTAATCTGTGTGAAAGACAGGACGAAGGACATTGTGATTCTGCAGGTCAACAGAGAGAACCACAGGAGCTGAAACAGAAAACTGACATGTGCATATTGATTTGTGAGGGACCCCTGGAGACCTCAGAGACAAAATATCAGATGGTAGTTTGCCTTCGACTAGCTCAATCAGCTCTAGTATTAATTACGAAGACAAATAGTTAAAGCAATACTAGTCGGATCCATCTGTCTATCATTGTAAATGTCCCCACACAAGTCACGCTTGTATTTCCTGTTCTTTGACAATAAGCATCCAAACAGTTCCAAACAACAGCACAGTACTACTACAATTCTCTGTATGCACGCAATACTTTATGAAACATTATTATGAAATATTTATAGTTGCATTATTGTGCATGATATGCAAATTTTCTGTATGCATGGAATAATGAATGTAATGCCATTATGAAACATTTATTGGTGCCTATTGCATAATTCCGCTTATTATTACCCACAAATATCCACCAATCAAAAATCATCTGCAGTATACATTTAAAATAGAATACTAGCTCCATACTAGTTGGATTCTGTGCTGTTTAGTATGTGAAGCAGTATGCAGTTACAGTAGTGTTCTACATGGTCGTCATGTGACCTTACATTCTTATTTTTTGGCAGTCTGATCAAATGCCAAAACAAAGATATTGAAATGGCGGCTATAATTCCTAGAAACAGAATTAACTGAAAAAAGGTCAAGTTGAGCGCAATGCATTGTGGGAAATATCTTACACATTGTGGTTTTGTATGCTGCACAGTTTCAAAACTGCAGCAGGTCATCAGGTCAATTCCATGGAAACCAAAAACTTGTGTATCTCTACTGTGTACATGTGTACTACATACTGCATACTACATACTGCAGAAACATGGTATGTGTTTCTGCAGTAAGCAGGAACACATACCACCATACCACCTTTGTTTCATACATCTACTTTAAGTTGATAAACCACATAAACTGTTAGATAACCAAAGACTAAATTTTCAGAGGACTCCAGAATATGATGTGTTTTTAGTTTGCATTTAATCGTACCCCAGGAGAATTTTTTAAATGTATACTTACAGACAGCCCAAGAGCCCATAACTCATTTGCTAATCCCTGGCTTTCCTTTGAAAGGAAATGATGAATGAACTGTGCCGAGTTCCACTGTTACCTGATCCGTCTTTTTCCTCCCTTGTTCTCCGAGACCTCCACAATGTTTCTGTTTGCCGGCTCTCAAAAGGTTAAGCAGGAGAGTCAAGCATTTTTGTTTGACAGCTCGTACACCATCAGAGTCTCAGAGGCTTCTAAACCTCATTCAGCGCAGTTTAGCAGAGTGATGATCTTGAGGAAATCGCCTTTTTTGCTGCCGTGTGACACGTTCAACACCTGATCTCATCTGAACCAAAGATTCCACGGTCAATTCTTCTCTCATCCAAAACAATGTTATCAAAATTTGGGTCATGTCTAAATAACCTCAATGTGTAACAATAAACATTAATTAAAAAAATGCTAAAATAAGGATTGCAAACACAGCCGACACTTGCTAGTTTTTAACCAAGGTTGTAGTTTATCGGACATATCTAATAGCTCTCACGTTAAAGAAATGACGTAAAGCTTCAATCTGTAACATTTGTCTCTCTATCGCCATCTCTGGTCAAAACATAACATTGCAGGTAACTCTACATACTTTTCTTTGTTTGTCGAAGTAAGCTTAACTTCGACAGAAATCATTACTATAAACTGGTAATGATAACGTTTTGAACACTGATCTGTTACGTACTTGCTCAGCAACTGATTTTCGTTCCTTTTTAACCGGACAAAATTACGAACTGCCGCTTCAAGACACAAAACAGAACCGTTTTCTTCTCCAAGCACCACTTTTAATCACCATATGCGAAGCCGCTTAAAAAAATGACTTAACACGAGCGATTTCATATTTATTCTTTTTTAATAGTTCTTGTTTGTGCTTTTAATTACTTTGTGCTGTTGTCGAGCAGCAGTTGGGCTCTAAATGACAGTCATCGGCTCATTACACGCAGAAAAAAACGGTTTGGTACTTAATCTTCAATGTCTTTTTTTAAAAAGAAAAAAATCTGACAGAAATACAATAAATCACAAGTTGCACGATTCGTCTTTCCTCCTCCTGTACACGGTTTCTCCATCCAGAGGAAGAGAGAGCAGATATCTCACGCAGCGTCTGGATGAGATGTTTCATCATCCATTCACAGGGCTTGAATCATTTTGCTGCAGGTGTTTCTTGAGAGCGCGCGATGAGGAATGATGGCGTTTATTTAGGGCTTCATATGTCATATTTCCGGGGCTCGACGCATGCTGTGATCATCGGTTTCACAACGTTTGGAGGGATATAAATGTGCATACTTTTATCTCAATTTACATAAACATCTCGGTATTTCCTCCGTGATTTGTCATCTGGAGTGCTCGCGCATTTCAGAACCACCTGCATATTCATACGTACTCATACGGCATATTGACTTTTATGACTGCTAACAGTGACTCCACAAAAACGTACCCACACGTCCACGCCAAGTGCCCAGCTAACAGGACACGTTCCCAGAACGTTGGCTAATGTTCTCTTCATTACCCAAAAAATTCTTGCAAAAAACGTTTTTAACATTATAATCAAAAACATTATTCTTAAGTAGTGGAATGTTTTAAAAACGTTACAGAATGCAAAAATGTTTAAATAGCGTTCCTATAACCCAGCAATAACTTGCAAACAATGTCTAAAAACTGGATGTTTTGAATGGTCCTAGGACTTTCAAAGTAACATTTTTAATGTTTTTGTTAGTAATGTTATGGAAACATTCCCACAACCTTAAATGATTAGCTATGTGGGCCGCGCCGTTAAAGTTTAAGGGACGAGTTAAAATGCTCTCAGCCTTTACGGTGTTGTGTGGATTGGGGTAAATTGAAGCATTAAGTAGCCGTCACTTCTGCTCGGATGCAGAATCAATACATGCACCCAAAATTGGTGAAGTAATTTACTCACCACTGGTCACAACAGATAGGCAAATTCTGTTCCAGCACTCAGAGCTGCACAGAACTCCACCATTGCAAGAATGTGCTGATAAAGGCTTTTCCAAATAGCTGCACTTACGAAGCGTGTGACTCGACTTTCGATTAGGACGACAAAGCCGGAAGCAACAGGGACTGTAATTTAATCCATTGCAAACACAAGCGCTCTGTACCTGAGGTAAGATCATCTTTTGAAGTCCATTTAGTTTGAAGATGGATCCGTCGTGGTCGGGCCAACCTTTAAAAGCCAAGATGATGGATTAAACCCACAGCGGAGCTCATTTGTATAAAGATGTTTGGAGGGTTTGTGAAATATCGCTAAATAAAAGCTGGTTTGTATTTTCTCGACTCTCTGCTGTTATTCAAGGACAGTTTATTCTGAAAAGCATACGAAGAGCTTAATAAGACATGATCTTTGCAGTCAGTATGATTTTATGTGCTGTATTTATTAGGTTCTTAAAGGAACCACTAATAAACATTTGAAAAAAAAAACAGTTTTTTATGTTAGCCATGCTGGGTGAATTCAATAATGTTAAAGTCAGTCATAAAAGATCACATGCGGGTGTGTAAATGACTTCAGAACGTTCAATTTTGCGTGAACTGTCCCTTTAAATCATGAATATTTAATCATTAATATGGTTTGTGGGATGTCCTGGTGTTCACATAATCTGATCTGACAGAGAGTCTCTCTCATCTTTTAATGACCAAAGAAGCTCTTTTCCACACTGTTTTATTCAACACTTATTTTGTAATCATGATTATTTGAGCAGCGCAGTCGCTCTGCCGCGCCGCTCAAGTAAAGGTTCCACGCGGAACGTTCTGCAGGCTCGGCCGCCACCGGAGGCACTTCCTGCGACAATTAAACCATGTAAACGTTTACGCCAGACATTCAAGCGGCTGCGGGTTTGAGAAGCTTACTTAAAACAGTGAGCTTTGACATATGGCAGCCTTAAAATAAACAAAGTGGGATTTGAGCACAAACGTGTAAATATACAATAACACATTGCTGGAGGTATAAAAAAGCATTTCAACAATGTAAGATTTGAATTCGCAGGAAGTGCGCGTTCGTAAACTTATTAACAATGAACAACTGGAATGATCAGATCACATTTAATCAGTGTGAATAAAAGAAAATAAAGGATTCAGATCTTCTACATTCTGGTCTCTGGCGTGTAAACACAACGCTGTCCATGTTAGCAAAGCTCTGACAGAACTCCCCACACATGCAGTTTGGCTCTGTGCGCGTTTTTTACGCGCGACGCGTTTGAAAAAACAAAGCATGAAATCGAAAAGACACGACCACATTAGTCAAGAGACTTCATTAAAAAACAGTTTAGTGCACACGTGTGAAACACATATATTACAGGGTCTTTAGAAAAGCACAGAGTGATAATGTTCAGCGACGACCTCCAGAGAATAGTTAATCCTCGTTGAGATCTCTTCATCATCAGAGAGACACTGCGAGTTGGCATTAAACAGACACCATTGTGCTGTGGACCACAGCAGAGGAACTACAAGATGGCCCAAAGTTTTCAGTATCTGAGTGCCAAGCGCCGGATCCCAGACAGCAGTCTGGGTGCACAGAACGGATCAGACCAGTGCTAGTCGATGGCAATCGTGTGGTCAGATTCCTGATTGTCACGTTGTAAAACGACGTCCAAAATAGTTTTTCTTTTGTTGCTCCATTTTCAAACTCTTCGATTCTTTTACAAAGACCACGAGACCTGTGTTGTTTAACCACATTACCATTTCAAAATATACAGTAAATTGAGATGTTACCGATGTATTTCCAAGCTAATACGGCTTGAATTTGTTCAGTCTAGGAAGAGAACAGATCACGAATGGCGTACGTAGCACGGGTGACTCACGGAAAACGTTTGCGACTTTCGCAAAACCGCCGGCGTTCGTTCGGCGGGGTTAAACGTGCGTCTGCATTCGCTTCTGCAGCGGTCGGGTTAGGTCTGAGTTCTGCGAGGATGACTGAGAGTAGTGAGATGATGACGAGGCGGAGGCTTTACTAGCTTTGTCGAACTGCACGTATCCATCCTGCTTGCTGTAGCTGCTAGCGCTGCTGTCGCACTGCGTGTCCTGGAACGAGCTGGAATCGCTGAGCGAGCCTCTCTGGAACTCTCGCTCGCACAGCTCGATGGAGCTGCTGCCCATGCCCAGCACGAAACGCTGGCTGTAGTCGTACAGGCGGTTGGGGCCGGCACCCAGCGTGCTGTAGATGTTGGTGTATGACATACCGGTGGGGACGCGGTGCTTTCCGAGAGTGCCCGTGGCGGGGTTTCGGACCTCTGCGTTCTGATTGGCTGTCAGTGATATGCTCGGGGCGGGCTGTTCTTTGAAGGTGTTGACGCTGTAGTATCCATTGGTTGGATCCTGTGAGGAATGAGAGATAAAAAGACATGAAATTTGTAAACAAAAGAACAATTACCAGCGTAATTATTAACACGATGAAACCTAGATCGTAGGAAAACACTATGAGGTGAATTCACACCTCAATTACCGCTTTCATTTTTTAAAATGTATTTATTATATGCCTGCGCAACTTCTAGGAGCTGATTCACTGAACGAATTATGCAAATCTGACAAGAGCACAAACCTAAACACAAAAATTGCCGTTTACATGAGGCATCTGCCGTCGATATTTTACTGCGCATTTAATTCGCTTGATTTGATTGAAATTCTTATGATGCAGCGCTACACTAGCAAAAAGGTAAATGAATCCAAATGAATCGTTTTTTTATCCTTTTCATTGTTTTTGAATGTTTTCCTTCTAAAGTCTGCACGCAGTAACTATTCAATGCGGCGTTTTGCCGAACAGCTGTTAGCACAGGACAACCACAGCTTAGCATGAAAGGCAGAAAGACTGAGAGCTAGAAAAGCTCTGATTTTGCTCTCACGTTTTTGTAAGCTGTAAAACGCCAAGGTCAAGTTCAGCTCACACTAATTATAGGCAGCGTGACATGGAAATTAGGGAACAGACTGATAAGTGTCCCGCGCTAAGAAGATTACATGGTTTAGTGGTGTGAAACAGTCATCTCCAGCATAAACAGCCAAATCCTGTTATCAGCTAATTAAATGGGCCCTGACGATTCACGTCGCCATTAAATATGCTAAATAATCTCCATTAAATTCACTCGCGTTTTATTTTGGGGACAATTTTTGTATTGATAAAACCTCTCTCTCTCTCTCTCTCTCTCTCTCTCACTCGTTTCTCGTCTAGCAGTCGTGTAGAAGCGCTGAGGTGAATGACTGGAGATTCCAGGAATGAGAGCCGTTCACAGTGAGCTTTCACCGCAGTCAGAGTCAAGGCTGTACGTCTCTGAATCATGGCCGACGGTCGGATGACGTGATCGTATATCCTACACAGTACAATCATAATCAGTGTTCGAAAGTTGACCTACAATGGAGGTTCCTTTTCATATGGCAGGACTCAACAAATTTCCAGGGCCTCACGATGAGTTAAATGATTAAAAAAAAACAAGCACGAAATTAAGCTAAAACAATTAAAAGCATTTGAAAAATATTTCAAAACCAGTTGTAAGTGGACAATGTGGGGCGGGTGGGCTTGAGATCCACTGAGCTTATCTTATACCATTTTAAACTACAGATTCTAACAAGTTCTTAAAAAACGCTGTGCTTTCAAAATGACCCGAAAAACAGCAGCGGATATTTTCCCTAAAAATCGCATTACAAAAATATTCGAAAAGTCTGAAGCCTAGCCGAACGGTTTTCATGAAATGCATTAGCATGTTATTATCAGAGAATATAATCAAAACTCGCGCTCTGGAGATCTGACATGCAGTCAGTCGCTGTGACAACACATCCATTTAGAACGATTTCTATAATAGACCTTCTGAAGAAAAGAAAACTGTAAGAAATAGAGATAAACTCTCGAGTCCCTCAACTCTGCGTTATTACATTTTAAGATGATGTCGCTGTAATTACGCCGTATTAAATCCGCTTTCTATGAGTGATGGAGAAATGAGTCCGTGTTCTTTAATGGTGACAGACGTGTGTTCTGCAGAGTTCTGCCTCCACCTCCCTCTACATCACCTTGATGTGCTGTAACTCTCTCTCCTCCTCCTGCAGGACCTCCAGCTGCTTCAGCGCCGACTCCTGCTGAAATTCTCCTCTCTCCATCTAAAGGCCAGAGAAGGTGAGAGAGATGATGCAACTGATGTTTGGTGAAACCACCAGTGAGTCTTATTGATTTCCGCCCGCGAGCGAGTACAGTAGAACTTCTCCGCTTATTACAAACAAAATTCCCTTCAAGCTCGGGTCGGATATGAACCCGGTCAAAGATCAGGAACGCTGATCTTTGAGGCGTGATCTCAGTGCTGGAGGAGGGATGGAGAAAGATGGAGAAAGATGGAGAAAGATGGAGAAAGATGGAGAAAGATGAAGCCTTCTTCACACTGACAGTGACTTACAGTAACAAAGTTCTGGCAGGTCATTCATTTTCAATAAATGTTCCTGGCAGCAATGAGAGATCTCCTGTAAACAGGACTTGCAACGCGATGTGGGCGTGTCCAGCAACTGGGCAAAGTTAAGGAAATGTAACTTTATGCAAATTAGCAACAAAGGGCAGTGAAAACAATAGGGTCACATGACTGAGATACTGTAGTCAAGCAGGCAAGACAGGAGAAGGTCATGTTACTGCGAACTATTTCGTTGTTCGCGTAGAATTTGGCTGCTAGCTACCAAAAGCACAGCGACCTGGTGACCTCCAGTGATAAAAATGGCTGTCGGGTCAGTGTGAACAGGGCTTAAGACAGAGAGTTATACTTCCATGGTTGAGCGAACTCAGCCTGTAAACTGTAGAGTCAGACTGTCAATTACACTGTGAATAAAGTATGTCTCAAAAGTGTCTCCAGTGAGCACTCGTGACTGGATTTCAACAAGCAGAGAGTCTCTGATGTTTCTACCCACATTCCAGTCAGTGTGTCACTCTGTGTTAAAAATCAGGCTGAGGGAAGAGGTTCAGAGAAGTTTCGTGCTTGTAAATATTTCCTCAGGAATTCAAACTCACCATCATTTGCTTCATGTTGCCGTGATCTTCTGCTTCTCTGGCTGCATTATGGTCCTTATGCACGATCTCCACTCGGATGTCGTTCTTAGCCGATACGACCCCTTTGAGATCTTCTGACAAAAGAATGTTCAGATCAGCCACAGCCATGCAAAAAAAAAACATCACTGACAGAACATCACACAACTTCTACGCTAGCACGCAACCCCTGCCTTAGCCCAAGCATGCGTGTCCATTTTCTTAGATTCTGGCTGATAATTTGCAAGAGGTGAGAGAAGTCAACACAGAGGGGCTTGGCTTACTTTCGCTCTTAATTGTACCAGAGATCTCTCGCTGCCGGGAAGAGAGGGACACTGGGAGTGATGACATCACCAGGTGCATGTCTTCTATGGTGCGTGATGATGTCATGCAAAGAAAGAAATATCGCTCGTTAAAAATGAGGTCATTGCAGTCTTGGCTAGACAACCCTTGCAAAATAGCTTCCGCTGAAAATAGGGCAATCGCTTTAGACATTTGCAAGGGAAAGATAAGACAATAAAGACCTCAGATAAACTTCCCCTCAGACAGGAGTGAGGTGCTGGGGTGGTTTAATCATTCTGTGGTACGGTGTTGGGGGAACTGCTCTGAAAAGCTTGCCAAGCTACAAGCTATTTGTAATGTTAAGTAGCTAAGCTGCAGTCAAGCTACCCATATGACAAACAGTAGCGACACTGCAGGTTACGAACAATACGTAATTATATTGAAGCTACTTAAAAGTGCTGCAAGCGATTTCAGCTTTTTCATTGTAGTATGAATCTGGCAAAAAAATGATGAAGGTCTCAAATTACAACAAATTTCTTATTTGAATAGACTCATTTACGCCTAAAAACTAAAAACAACTTAATTTAGTCAAAAACTCAAATAGCAGTATTTAACTAAACATTTATTTTGTAGGTTTTTTTTCTACAAATTAATTTTTTTTCTGAACCAACCGATTGGCTGAACTGCACTGGACTTTAGTCAGTTACTCATGTCAGTTAGTAGTGTCACTACTTCCCAACACAGCTGTGCTAGCGTGTGTGTCGCTACGCTCTCGCTGTGTAACAGATCTGTGAGTTGCGTGTAAAAGCGTCTGGTGTTTCTGTGAACATGCGAGGTGAACTGCCTCCGTGTTTCCGTCTCTGTGGAAACTGCGAGCTCACTTACTCCTCTGCAGTCGAGCGCAGCAGAAGGCCCCCAGAGTCCCAATGAGGACGATCAGAGCCAGGAAAGCTCCCACTGCAACCCCGATGATGACGGCCAAGCGCAGAGACCCTGAGGAGAACACAAGACCGTTGGGAACGTCAGACAAGCGGCGACAGAATGTGGAACTCGCGCGACGCACGCGGTCCGAATCAAAAGCTGTTTGTCACTCCAGGAGACATAATGAAGTCATGAGCCTTCGATTAAATCCAACTGGGATGAGCTGACCTCTTTGAATAACTTTGTGTCTTGGGAGTCGACTTCGGTAGAGGAAAATAGGGCAGTATGTGAATAAAAAATACCGCTCTAATCTTATTTAAATCAAGTAAAAGGGATTAAGGGCCGTTTAAATTAGATAACAAATAGGGGTCCCGAACACGTCGGAATTTCGTTAAGGAAATCCACAGATTCAAGCAGGTGACATTTACCTGAGTAAACCGACGATTATCCAGTCTTTACCCTAATGCTCTAAAACCACAGCAGTGTGCTTAATCACTCATGTAAAATATGAATAACACACACACACACACACACACACACACAGACTTCAAAGTACACAGGCATAAATTGATATCACCTTGTTCCTTGAGGCGGATGATCTCAGTGTCCGAGCCGAAACTGTTCCACGCGGTGCAGTTGTAGATGGTTTGGAAGTCGGCTGGGACGATGTTGCTCATGGTGAGGGTGGAGATCACACCTTCCTCCGTGCTCACTGTCTCCACTGTGTAACGGCCCGAGGTTCCAGATTCCAGCACGGTCTCCTTCCATGACCACGCCTGCACAGCGCACACACGCAAACACACACTGTGTGTGAGAGAGTTCTGTCGCAGCCACTCAATCCACAGCAAAATAAACCCAAACTCTCAAGCGATTAAGCAAACTTTAAAAGCAATAAACCGGTTTCATGGCTCTTTGCTGATCCACATTTGCACCTTAACTGGTTGCTATTTATTCCCTAATTAGAAAACTTTAGCTATACTTCCTGGTCTGCCTCACTTATAGTGACTAAGAACTGTCCACTTAGACAGGAACAGAAACATGCAGTGACCACAGTTCCTCTTTTTCACACAGCACTTAACCCTGGGCTATCTTTTTACACCCTTCTAACCCTGGGTTATTTTCGTTTAAGGGCCTGCTTTTAACCTGGAGTTATGGACACTGTTCTGGAGAAGGGCAAGCGTACAGTGTTGTTATACAGTATAAAACAATGCGGTGTCAAGATTTAACAACAAGTTGTTAAGCAAACCAATTATAAATTACCTGCCGCTTACCTCATTAAATAATCATGACATTTACCCTCTGTGGCAACAAACTGGTTGGTTAACTGGAGTCTGTAGACTGTTCACTATTATTGCAAATGATAAACCCTTGTTAAAGTCATGTTCGTTTTAAAAAGTTTCATGGTAATTTTAATGAAGTCTTTTGTTTTGTACAAGCCTTACTATATACTTGCAAATGTTTTAAAATAGGGCACTAAAATAAAGCAAAATGTTTTGCTACATTTCGCCTGAGGGCCGGTCAAAATGTCACCAAGACAAACATCTAAATTACTGACCCAAAAAGAGCAGCAGAAAGCAGATAGATAAGACAGAGCCAGACAGAGAGACAGACAGACAGAACGTACGATCCGGTCTGGAGGCGGGGTGCTGCGGATGAAGCACTTAATCTGGCCCTTCTCCCCGTACAGAGCCTGCTGGGTCTGCGTGCTGGAGATGGTCGGAGGCCCTGAAACAACAACATACTGTGAAACTTCCTGCCTTCCTGCCCTCCTCTGCACACATCCTTCCTGAGAACAAAAGGCTACAGGACATTTCTCTTCTGTTTTATTACCATCGTCCCCTTTGGATGATCTCCTATCCAACTGCCTGCGTCATTATGTCACATGACAGGCTTTTAAATATTTGACACTAGGGCAGCCGGTAAACAGCCGAAAAATCATATTGCAATTATTTTGATGAGTTTTTAACTGCTGTTCATTGCTGCTTCGGAATCAAGGCTAAAAGAACAAAAGACAGCAGCGCTCATGCTCAACAGTGCGGACGAAAACTGCAACACTGGAATGCCTTTTGTTTTCAAACTTAACGTGGTGTTTTGCCCTCGTTCTGTTGCCAGTAGAAACAGCTGCAGTTTTTTCACACCTGACAATTAAATTCAAACCTCTTTCATTTGACCCAAAAGTAAATAAAGTGATAAAGAATTCAGTTTACTTCGTATTCACGTTTGTGTATTAATAATCACACAAAGCCGTGTCCCAATTTTGTTTCAGATAATTGTGCGGCGCCATTTCGCGCTAGCACAGCTGCGACGGTGCGACCCAAGAGATCCAGAATTAACTTTTTAACTGCTACTAATTCAACACATACAAACCAAACTGGAATAAAGAATCGACTTCATCATTTCGTAAATAATTACGGCTAGAAGAAAAAATAGGAAAAGAGACAGAGATAAAATCATAATAAGCCCAATCATAACGTTTCCAGTTTTCCTAGCGCTGCAGATTGCGGTTTATTATCTGTCTGTATACAAAAACAGATTTTGGTTTTAATTGGAATTCGGAGGTCTCTATGCGCCGGTACCATCCCATCAATTAGACATCCCAGCAGTAAGCAGGAGTCTTCTGTACACGCCGCAGATGCGTCTCTCTGGAGAGCGGAAGACAATGTCTTAGCTTTGCCTGCCACCCTCTTAATCACACGCTCAAAGGCTGCGGTCGGGCGCAGGGGTGGCGCATTGATCTGCGCTTCTCCAGCAGCAGCCTGTTCACATGGTGTCCTCTGGGTGAAGCGAACAAATCTGACAGTGGATCATGACCGTAAATGAGGTCTGTAATTAAACCGCTTTATCTTGCAGGAAACAAGAGTAGAGGAGAGACACGAGGATGTGAGGAGTGAACTGCGTGAGGAACAGCGCAGTCGCGCCTCTCGCCTGGCTCTCGAGGATGCGCTGGAGAGCCAGGTAATTTCGTACAGCGGGCGAGAGAGAGGCCTGCACGTATAGTGTGATCCATCAGAACTGAGCTTGTCTCGTTTCACTGGGTTTTGGGATATAAGGGTGCAGAAAGTGGACTTTCTTCTGAACAAGTCTGAAAACACTTTTACTCAGATGAGGGTCAGAAGCAGCGAGGAGATTGTGGAGATATTGATCTGTTTCTGTGAGGCAGCTTATTCATGCATGTCTTTAAAGGGCCTCGTTATCAAAGAAACAAAATCATCTGCGTCTGTCGGAGAGAGAGAGACGCTCTCGCAGCCTAACGGACGCTAATGTGGCTATTCATTAATGAGCTATTACATCAGTAATCGTATTTCTCATTTATCATCGGCCTAATCCGTCTAGTTTATAATATTTGAGCACCAACGCATCTCTAAGCCAATTTATTAGCAAACTGTAGACTTTTTTAAGGAATACTGTAAAATAAAAATAATTTAAAATCATTTATGCACCCTGCTGACATTCCAAACATCTTATGTGGAACATCAAATGAGATGTTAGGCAAAATGTTCCTGCGGTTCTCTTAAAAAGTAACACGATACAGTAGTACACAATAAAAAGTACATTGGTAAGACAAAAAGCACCATAGATGTATCACAGATGCAGCTCACAGAACATCATATGCTGTATCCATGACGTCTCCTGAAGCTACATGATAAGATGATGTAGAGAAAGAGTTGATAAAAGTTATCGCATGACTTCAGAAGGCGTGGAAGACAGCACAGAAGTCCTGCAGATGACTTTTTTGGTTTATATGGTTTTCTGTCATTTTCATAGCGTGACAGCCACTGATCAGTATATGCTTTTGCTAAATGGATAAAGAGCAGAAAGAGATCTTCTGGAGATCTTCTGAGCTCCAGAACACCTTCTGTACCCCGTCGAAGACAGAAAGTTGTATGGTTCTGGAGCGACCCAAGTGTAAGTCAATGCTAACCATTTTAATTCTGGGGCAAATTATTTCTTGAACACAGAACTGGACGTAATGATTATATGAGACCTGGAGTCACACGCTAACCCATCTCAGATCTAAATTCCAAACACCACACGAGAAAAACAGCAATGATTAAGAATTCATAGAGCATTAAACAGGCTTCCTGCCTCACAGGAGCTGGCCAGTGTTATTGCCAAGCCCTGAGGACCTTAAAGTTTCCATCAAAACAAATGGATATACCATACGAGGACCAATAACACTTTTTCATGAGCTACTCTGGAGAGAGAGAGAGAGAGAGAGCGAGCAAGAGAGAGAGAGAGAGCGAGAGAGAGCAAGCGAGATAGAGCAATCAAGAGAGCGAGAGAGAGGGAGGGAGGGAGGATAACCAATAAAATGCCAAACAACAACAATATATATATATATATATATATATATACATATGTATAGTGTTTGTTAGTGAAGTATTTGAGGCACCCAGGATGCATTATGAATGCTTGATTGTATTTCAGGGTGAAGCACTTCTTGAAGTCTGAGGTTAATCAATATGCTTCTATTGATTCAGAAAACCTGGTTTTCTGAGTCCTTAAAGCCAATCAGAGGGCTGCACGCGCCCCAGAGTCTGTCGTTTATCGCCAGGCGAGAAGAAATGATGACAGCAATTGGAGATCATCTCCTCCGATTACTCGCTTATATCTCTGAGGGTCATAGAGGATTTCTCGGTTATTGCAAAGTTAAACAAAGCTAAAACTGCAGAAAACATCCACTACAGCGCTCGTGATTCAAGGCAATCAAAACCTAAAAGCAAATGAGAATTTTGTTGGTGACCAGATCAACAGGTGAAGTATAAACACAAGCGTTTGAAGTGTTTACCATTGACAGTCAGCGTGACTTCCTTCTCACCCACTCCGACCCGCGGCACCACCGCCCGACACACATATTTCCCAGCATCCTCTTGTCTCACTGCCTTCAGCGTTAAGGTGTTCTCGTTGCTAAGCACCTGCAAGGTAACAGATGTCTGAGAAAGGCACAAAGCCACAGTCTGCGTAAACTGTGCAGACGTCATTAAAAAGTTTTTGTTTTTCTCCCTTTTTCTTTTCGAAGAAAACGTCTGAAGCAGAACTGCATCTATAATTAACCATCACTACAGTCAGATGTACTGTAGATATGCACAAATCAAAAATCTCAGAGCGTCGACTTCAGCTCAACATTTTTTGCGAGCTGTGAGATCCTAACAGATGACGACCCAGACAAACACAACATGCTCCACTGAGGGTCATTAGCTTTGGAAACGGAACCGTCACAGCTGTTCTCTTTAGTTCCGTCTTGTGCTCATCACGTCCAGATGGAGGACTTAATCAAACTCTTGTTGATCAGATCTGGAAGTGTGTGGCAGTGAAAGACACAATACGTACCACTCCTTGGCCTCTTTTCATCCAGACGATGGTGAGCGACGGGTTTCCGATCCAAGCGCAGCCGAACACGGCGTCAGAACCGCGGTCCACCTGTAAGCTCTGAGGTTCTGCGGCCAGACGTGGCCCGACTGCCACACGGAAACAAGAACATTTATGTTACGACTATATTTTGTCTTATTTTCTCACATTTTAAAAGGTAAATTGATCTTAAAATGACAATTGTCAATACTCACCCTCAAACCCAAATGATTTTGTGAAACTCGCTTTTTTTATAGCTTTGTGTGAGGAAGACTAATATTTAGACCGAAGTTATTTAAGATTAAGTTCATTTCAGTCAGGTCTTTAAATAAAGTCACATGGGAAAATTTGAGGGTGGTTTAAGCCTCAGTCCCTGTTCACTCACAATATATTTAAAACAAAACAAAAACCACACAGGTTTGCAACAGCATGAGGGTGAGTGAATATAACAATTGTCATCGCTAGTTAAAGACACATATCCCCAGCATTCAGCAGTGGATGGGTGGGTTGTTTACTGTGGGTAAACTCACAGTAAACGTCCACGTTACGACTGATGTTGGTGCTGCCCAGGGCGTTGGTGACCTCACAGGACACGGGCTCAGTGAAGAAGGTATGGTCCACCAGCACCTCGTACGTGTCTCCTGTCGCCTCTGTGATTCTGCTGCCTCCCTTCGCCCATCTAATGATCCACCAAAAACAAAATCAGAGGAAACAATAAACAACTGATGGACACGGCCTGGTTCTCTCTGCATCTAAGATCAAAGGCTGTTAAAAAGCTATGTTTTTACAGGCAAATGACCAAGATTGTCTTATTTGCATGGTGCGGTTGCACAACAAAAGCATCCCGCAGAGCGTCTAACAAACGTTTCTGGACGCCACATGTTTTGCCTTGTTGTTTATGTGCGCGCTGTCGGCAGACCGTGTCTTCCTCAGTAGAAGAATAACAGGAAAACACTAGGAGGTTTTTAGATAGTGTTTCTGTCACTGACACGCATTGATGCTGCAGTCATTACAGTATAACGTGAGGAGGAACGAGGTAAACCGCGGCCAGCGCTGCTCTAGTTTCACATGGGAAGATCAAGCGACGGTTTTTATTTGCGTTTGAGGGGTTAAAGTGGATGGTGTTACAATAACGAATAGATTTGCGGTAATGAACGTATTGGACATACTGTTACATAGCGAGTCCTTCTTATTGTATTTTTCAGCCTTGTTATGGCTTTTATTGGCAGTAATGATGTGGAGAGAAAAGGTAATGATGGGAGAAGTGGGGGGAGGGGCAGCATAGGGTAATGACGCGAGTCAACGGGTGCTAACCGCTAAGTTAAAATGTACACAATGTGTTATTTATACTGAGTTCACCTTTGCAACATATAATGCAGCACGTATGCTTCATAATATAGTGGCAACCAAAACAAGACACAAACTTTGCATAAATACAATCAAATGAAATATATATCTGCATTTGCTACCTGCATCTTTGACATCTCACAAACAAAAAAGATTTTGCCAGTTTCCTTAAGGTTTTTTTGGGGGGAGATAGAAAGCCTCTGTGTGAACTCACACACACACACGCGCGCACACACGCGCACACACACACACACACAGATCCCCACACAGAACATATTTGATGATCTCAGCTGTCAATCTCTGGAAAAGTCTGACCAAGCTCACAAAACAAGTGAGAAAGACAAAGAAAAACCACAAGGAAAGAAAAAACTCTGTCACTTTCTATGTGTGGTGAGGGACAGATCGCTATCTCATTCAAATGTACGGGTGTGTAACCGTGTGGCTAATCCAGCAGCAACTGATTAACCATCAAACGCGACTAAAACGAAGAGATTACTCAGGATCACAGCAGGTCTTTGCCACCTCATCCCAGATTCAGATGACTGCAAAAATGAGCTTATTACATCCTGTTAGGAAAAATTCAATTTCAGCAATTCCAAATGGTGCCAACAGTCACTATAAGCTGTTTATGAAATTATCTTAATCCTGTATTTGAGGCTAAAATGGGAAAATGCTTGGAACAATTTCCATGGATCTTTCACATTTAAGCGATTAACCGCCTGACTTTAATTTAATCAAGACCCAGAGCAGTCTGAGAAATGACAGCGTCTCCCCGCCAGGGACCCAGGTAACATCCTCAGAACGTTGACTAACGTTCTCTGGAAAGTTCTTGTGGTAACATTAGTAGAAGGCTTTTTAACATTATACATTATAAAACAAAGTATCATACTTAAGTTGTTAGTGGAACATTTTAAAAACATTACAGAAAAAAGTATGAACCGTATTCCTATAACCAAGCAATAACGTTACTCTGTCTAAGAACATTTAAAATATATTTTTTTATGTTTTTGTTGCTTAATGGAAACGTTGAGGGTGATGAGGGGCTGTTATATAGAGCTTTGTAGCTTCACTTTATCTCTTCAAAGATGAGACAAAACATAGTAAACACAAACAAAACATCAAAAAAGGGGACGTCGTTCAAAGCCCATCCAAAAAGACAAACGCAAACTCTGAGTCGTCGTCATCTCAAACCTTTCTCTGGCTTCG
Source organism: Botia almorhae (assembly GCA_036877575.1). Lineage (NCBI taxonomy): Eukaryota > Metazoa > Chordata > Actinopteri > Cypriniformes > Botiidae > Botia > Botia almorhae. The sequence goes on from JAZGTJ010002175.1 coordinate 33,406, forward strand.
CAATGCAAACGGAGATCAAATCCGTGAGTCTGTTGTATATTCTACTTGTTTTGCATTATTCAGCAGCGATGGTGTAAACACACGTACAAAAAAAACACACGCACAGTACAATCCTTTGAAGGTGTAAGGCAACACAACTGAATTTAAAACAAGCAATCAGCCGCATGGACGCTGATGCCCACCGATGCCAGGCAGCAAACTCACACGCCCGCATCAAATGTTTGACACGCCCAACAGAGCGACTTCCATTAGACACTTCATAGGTGACAAATAAGGATAAGACAAATCACCTACGCCAGAACAAAGCCTCCAACGGCAGCGCTGACAGAAAGCCCCTGGAGGGGCAAGAAGCACATCGTTTATTCACAGGCAGAGAACCGATGAGTCTGTTTCCATCTATTCACGCCCCACTTTTCTGTACTCTGAGTTCAAGAAGAAAACAAACATTCGCTGCCGGGATTACTGGAGACTCGCCCGCTCTCTCTCACCATGAAAAACACTTTCTCTTCTCTTCTACACCACGACTGGCTTATTATCGGAGTGCAGGGGCTTTTCTCGAACTCTGTGTGATGGCTTCACATTTCATGGATATTCTGCTTGAAAGAGATCTAGGTTTAGCCTAAATTAAAAGGCCGAGACCTTACAAAAGAAAGACCGGAAGCCTCTATGCGATTTCACTGTCAGTATGAATTTCTCTCAGATCAAATAACACATTTGCTGCCTCTCTTTGACAAATGCAATACACCACATCACTTTCACTGTAAACAGGTCACAGGACTCACATTGCCATACAGAATGTAATTATAGAATCTTTTCATGTATACATCTCATTCCCTGTATGTAAACTGTATTAGCCTATACCATACACATCCATATATGACACTATATACTATATACATACATACCTTATTATACGTAATACAACGGAGTTCAAAAGTTTGAATCCACATGCTGAAAGTTCTTCTAAATTAATGCGTTTTTGCATAACGACTATAGACAAAAATTACATTGAAAATTTAAATTGAATTTCATAGTGCTTAGTATTTCCCCGTTGTATTCACAAGTGTGTGCAAAACCTGACGATCAAATGTTTTCTACGACATCTTTGCGTCATTCTAGAAAAATCTGGACTATTTGAACAAAGGAGTTAAGAGTAATTTTATTAACTACGATCTTAAATACGTCTCACTCATTTAATGACTAAAACAACATTAAACGCTTTATGTTAATCACTTTATTTTAAACGCTTTGTTAACATTAAGCACTTTTAAACAGGTACGATTCAGATCAGAATCTGAATTCCAGATTTTCAATGTGAACTCGGACATTTGAACCCCTCTGCATGTCGGCCATAACAATACCATCAGACATCCACCTCCATACTGAAGGTGTGTCGGCCATTAAACGATCAATATAAATCAAATCACTTAATAAGATGAAGCCGCGAGCTCGTCGAGAGATCCCCTCACACCAGATTCCATTAGACGTAAAACAGGTCAGCAAAATCATGAAAAGCCTCGAATGAAAAATACTCACGGTCTTAAACAGCCATCATGACCACCGAACATCAAGGCTTTATTTCGGCTAATTAATTTACAGCTTCACTAATCTCATTTCAAATGCCACAGGAGAACCGTGATGGGTTTCATTTCACCGAGCGTCTGGACCGGACGCCTCCGACAAGTGATGCTACATTTTGTACTTACAAAAAAAAACAACTAAAAAAACAACAACAACAAAGTTAAATTAATTTCCATATTTATGTAAACAAAATGAACATGAATAAAATATTGGCTAGTGAAAATAATCCTTCCTCTTTCTAGTGAGGCGGTTCTAATCCTCTCGCAGGAATGTCGTAATGCCCACAGGAAATCTCTCGCAATCAGTAATGACTTTTCTCGTAATTAGTTGGGCTTCTGTGTTCCTGCAGTGTGCATTCAGATGCTGTGGGAGGCGAATCTGCGTGTTGATTTCAAGTGTTATCCTGCACTTGATTGACAATTTCCTGACATGACTTGGCTGAGGGTTCGACCTGCGGCATCCGAGGCCTGCAGTGGGTCAGGGGACAGAAGATACACAGTGTTCTGTGAGCTTTGGTGAGATCTTTTACCCAGCTGGCTGAGGGCACAGACAGAAGGGTCTGGTGTGTGTCGGTCTGCTCTTCTTTGGACATGTGCTGTATGAATAATGTATGAAACTCTGATGGGGTGGCAGGTGAGGGATTTCTCACCCCGCGCTGATTAAAAACTACAGCCGGATGGATGCTGTGCCTGACGGTGTCTTTGGCCTTACGATGAGCTCCTCACAAGAAAGATCATGGAGAACATGTAGAAACTATGAAGATGAGAAAATGATGGTGGAAATAAAATATCGATCAAACGGCCTGCGGGTGAGAATGTACCTAACACAGAGCGAGCGTCTCTGATTCTTTAGCAGGAGATTTTATCGTTAGCGGCGGTTTTAATGAGCGGCGATCTGGCACAGGAATTCGTTAGCTGTCATGTTTTTAAGTGGTTGTTGTGGGGCTCATCAGCGGCGGACAGCCACAGGAGAAATGTTCTTTCCAGCACGCGGCTCTTAGAAGCGCAGTCGACTTTAATCGCCGGCTTTCTGTTTGTTACAGTCAAATCACGAAACAAATGATTGTGAATATGCTGTAAATATGTTATAAGTCTTAATCTCCAAATCAATACATAAACTATCGACAGCAGAACATATTAAAAAATACTCAATCGTAACCTTCAAGATGCATATCGTATCCTATGCCAGTCCTTTATCACGCCCAATCAATTTTTTGATTTAAAATCGGATTACTTCCCAGCAGTCTCCCGACACGTACAGAAGCCTCAAATGCTATTTTAATATGCATGTTGTTTATTTATGAGTTTCACATGCGCTCACGCATACACGACGAACAGTTTCACACGTGAAATTCACACGCCAGAAAGCAGGAGACACTGGTAAAGAAAATCATTACAATGGCCCGTGTGTGTGTGCGTGTGTGTGTGTGTGTGTATGTGTGTTTGTGTGTGTAAGAGCTCTCACCTGTAATAAGTGACGGGAGGATTAGCTTTAGCAGCACAGTGGAATTTGACCAGATTGCCTTCCAGAACAGGCTGTGGTTCCACTGAGAGGTTCACCAGTGGGAAATCTGAAGGAACAGAGAGGCCGGTCAACTTCATCTTCCTGAGAACGTCTCAAAACACTCTTTAATAAACACTCGTCAGAAAGATTAATTGCAGATTAAAGAACAAACTAAAAATAACTTGATTATTCTTTTTTACAGTAATGAGAGCTACTTTGCAGTAAGAGTAATTGGAGCTGTAACTCGCCTCCTAATTGCTGAGTAAGAAACAACTTTTGAAATGTGCATGATTGAGTTTTTAAACAAGAACGATTGATTGCGCAAATTAAACAAACAGCGGCAAATTCACATTAGGCAAAATCAATATTTACCCCAGACCTTTTTTGAGCCGTTTCAAAGACGATTGCATTTTATTTAGATGTGTTTAATGTTTCACTGGAATTCCTTTTTGAAGAAGGTTCGCAATTAATTTGTTCTTTTAATACCAAAAAGATTCAGCTGTTTGTTATCTAAGAAAAATCAGGCGCAAACAGTTTCCGTTGCTTTTGTTCGCTCTTCCCCAATTATATAAACCCAAACCGTCAAACAGGACTGACAGCCGAAAGATGAACCGTGACAGCAGACAGACAGGAAGTGACACGCTTAGAGGCCCAGAAACGGCCTCTGAAAGCATGATTGTGCCGTGTGTTTGTGTGGACACAGGCCATGTTGGACATTAACAAGACCAGCAGAAGAAACATCAGCACCATGCCAACAAATCACAGCAATTTCAGACAGCGGTGGTTCCATCCTGCTGTTTTCCCCCCAAAACCTCAAACTTTAATATAAGAAAAGCTTCCACAATCTGCCCCAGTCTTGTCAAAGCCCGGTGGACAGATCTGTCACCTCCCACGGGTCTGAATGTGATTAGAGATCTCTGGAAGCCCAGACACAGTGTTGGGTCTGATTTCTCATTAGCAGTCGGCTCCAGTCACTCGGCAAACGTATTTGTACCTAGGACAGATGTTTCATTCATAATGCCTTATGGTGTGGGACTAGTCATTTAAAACTAACCTGCGGGCTTTCCGAAATGCACAGAAATATAGACGGGTTCGAATGCATTAGTGAAAGAAACAATAACAACAATAAAACCTCAGCGGGTAAACGTGAAACTAAGCCGTCTGGACGCCGATGAAAACATACCAGAGTCTCAGATGGTACAGAATCAACATTGATTTGTGGTCATTCATTGTAAATGATGTTTGTGCAGGCCCGTAATATCGCACAGATTTTGTGAGCTTTAGGTTTTCGCCTCTACATGGTTCAGTGAATTACAACATGCAAATGTATTACAAATGTATAGTTTCTCGAAAACACTCAAAATGCAAACGCGCATTCGAGACGCAAACTTAAGAGGCACGTCGTCTAAATGTAGAGGCATGCATCTATTTTAGAGAGAGGACTCCAGGGGCTGCAAGTGAATGTTTTCTTGAGCTTGATAAAGCACCTCATGTCAGTTTTCTTTGTGTGGAGTGAGCGCGCTCGCCGACGGGAGCTCACGAGAGGCCCCCAGACACCACTCCATGCGCGCATGCGGTCATTAATTATTTCGAACAAACAGCATTGTTCCAATCGTGCTCTTATTTACAACGCAATTACTGCGAGGAGCGGAGAGCCACCCTTCCCTCCTCGGCACTAATTCTTAAACGAACCGCAACGGCGAGGCCCAGACGCTAACAGCCGGAAGTATCTTCACGCCACGTTCGAGAAACGGGTCGGCTGCTTTTGGGTCCGGGCCGTGGGCGGCCCTCGCTGTACACAATATTAGACAACTGTACGATAAAGTTAAATATCAAAACATGATTACGTTGTGAGAAGGGACAGTAACGAAAGAGGCGAAAATGAGAAGTGCAGAGGATTGATGTGGGCTGCTAGCTAAACTTTCCAACACTTTTATCAACGATGGAACGTGCTTTTTAATGGGGAACTTTTAATTACTGTACGTGGTCTCGAAGCAGTGATGACCTTTAAAGGGAGAACATGTGAACAGAAGAAGGAGAGCGCGGGTGACGCTGAATGTCAACACGTCGTGGGTTAATGTGTGTATTTTGGTTAAGAGTCCAGTGGTGTTGTGTCAGGAGGAGACACCAAGAAACTTCTCAAATTGTCATTACTCACCATCAGATTCTTTTTTGGCATGTGCGCTTCCATGGAAATAATCAATGGCATCTAGAACAGAAGTCTCGGAGCGTGTCGGACCAATTAAAAAGTAGCACTCGTTCGCTGAAGACACAAACTCTTAACTCTACACAGCAGACATTGGAAGATCATCTGCTCGGGGCCAAACAGATAAAGAAATGCATATATAGCCACCTAGTTTCCGTGGTGAAATGATTAGCTAAGACCAGTCTAATTTCCCACGGTGGACCAGGCTGACTTATGCTGGTTTGGTGCTGGTATCGCACCAAACGTTTCATTATCGTTAATGTGCACAGGTTTTTTTTTGTGTGTGCTTAAATGGAATTTGATTTCATTAAATGATTTTAAAAGTAAAGGTTAACATCGTCAGGCGCTAAAAATGTTAAAGTGTTTCAGTTCAGCCTTTAAATCAGAGCCACACAACTTATATTTGAACTGCAATATGATAACCATTAATTCACACTAAAAAAGCCGTTCCCATGTTCAACCGGGTGTGCAGAAGCTACAAACTCTCAGCAATTACCTCTCTAAATTAAGTCGTGTTTCGCCCACAAAAGCGACATATACGCCTCAAGAGTATTCTCAATTGGTAGAGCATTGCGTTAGCAGCCCAAAGGTTGTGGGTTCGAACCCCAGGGAACACGTTCTAACAAAACGTACTGTAAGTTACTCTGGATAAAAGCGCCTGTCAGACGCATACATGTAAATGTAATGTTTTAAAGTCTAATGTAACAGACAATGAAGAAAATAAACACAAAGTATAGTAAGGAGTACAGCAGTCGATGGAATGACAGATGAATCACAATAAACGAGATGCTCACAGTGAGGCATAAGCTTATATAGGATTAGCAGCGAATGTTTCCCAGCTAATGTGAAGAGGAGGGCCAGAGCAGTTCGGTAATACATGGAAAGCCACATACTATTTGGGTCAGAAGTGATTCACATGCCCTCGGATCGGTGCCGTTTATTAGCTTTACACTTTAGGCATAACGCCAAAACTAACTATGAAATCACACGAATCGAAACGTTATCTCGCTGATGAGCTCATCCAGCTCTTTCACATGGCTGTATAATATCAAGTCTGCGGGTTTTAGAACTGCTGTTGCAGGGCAGTTACCTACAGAGACAGATAAATGAAAAAGCAGCATGTGAAGTTGAAGATCTAATGAGTGTTTTCTTAAAACAAGCTCAGAAAACAGCGGAATGCATCTTACCGCTCTGCATGTTTACATACTCCAGTGCTGGAACGGCACATATATATGTATGTATCCAAATGGGCTTTTAGTAGAGTACACAAAACAACACAAACGATTACACATCTTGGCATGTGCGTTACCTAAATTTGATGCACTGTGTCTTGTTATTTTGTCTACTTCTTACGTGACAATTGCAACGTTCTCACCAAGCACTAACAAGTCCTAAATACTTGAATACTCGAATCTGGAAATGTGTGACATCATCTGACTCATTTACTAGTTACTATTTTATTGCAATGTCTGACGTTTATATCTAAAACACTTTTAAAAATTTGGCACTGACATAACACTTTAAAAACAATAAAAACACAACTAGAAATTCAAAGAAAGCTCTTTAATTGAAATATTTATTTTAGGTATTCAAAACACGTGCGCTACAGTATTTAATTGGTTGCTTATACTTTTATTCTGAACTGGACTGTGTTGATAAAGTAAAAAACGTTAGTACAACGTCTTTGTTGTCACTCTGAACTCAAATCGTACCGAATCGTGACCCCCAAAACCAACGCGCGCGCTGCACCACAAACGTCGCATACTTCGTAAATGCAGGCCTGCCACAAACCACGTTCCATCACATCACCTCCTCCAACAGCTGCCTGACATGAAACTGATGACGTGGGGCGTCAGGTAAGCCCCCCTGGTGCCGGTTTGAGATCTCAGTAGGCCCAAAGGTTCTACCACCTTTCTGCTCTCATTCATCACTTGTTTACCCAGCACATGTTCTTCTAGCGTGTGGCCAGCAGCGGGGTCTCCACCTCACTGAACTGTTTCCTTGCGTTAGAGAGGCCACATCTCAAATGACTGCGAACACAGAGTGTGTGAGCACAGGTTAGATTTGTGTTTACACCTGGTGTAAATTATTCTGATGGCTACAGGAGGCCGTATGACGCAACCTGCCACCCTGACTCTTCAGCCAAATGAATCCTGACACCGGCAGTTGGCTTATTCATGCCAATTTCATTGACTTACAAGCCGTGGAGCGGATCTAATCTAAAACCGCATGTGAATGTAAAAAAAACCCAGAGTGATTTTACTTTCTATAATAAATGAATGAAAACGTTTCATTGGTCGTCGCAGCCGTGCAAACGTTCAAACTGACCAATCCGAGTCATTTATGGAATCCAAGGAAGAAGCTTTCGGTAAAACTCTTCTTTTGTTTTGCATGACGAAACCATTTGGGCAAAGTCCAGTGAAGCAAAAACAGACCGACGTTTTTCGGTTTACGCTTCGATTTCTGCATTTGAGGTCTATTGTGCCGAGACGCCTTCCTTCCAGACAATAAAACAGAATCTACGAACGGGGATAAAAGACACTGTCAGAACTTGTGGATCTTATAATATTATGTATTTTCTGCTTTATTAGTCAGACGTAATATCTCTCTACACCTGAGGGAGTTGAGGGAATGTCTTTGTTCCTAATGTATACGGTGTCAGAAATACTTCATCAAACCATCTAATCTTCCCTCTGAATTAGTTAAGGCTTTTCATTTCATAGCTTTTAGATAAAGCCTTGACAGTTAAATCCTGGAGGCTTACGACTGCTATAAATAAAAATAAACGACGTACTGTTTACCGCTAAAGGGTCGTACTGAACTCCTCCGATGTTTAATATCCAACAAAAAGCATTTATATCTACGATGCCCCATTCAGAATCATCCCTGTACATAGTCTGCACGGAAACTGTCACTTACGAGATTTTCACAATTGCTTCTCCGAGACACAAAAAGCGAAAAACAAAAAGAAAAATTGTGTCAAGTCTTGTGCGTCTGTGTAGTGCAGTATGACGCGTGCTCAGACATCAGATTGCATGCGCACACAACGGCTGTTTGGATAAAGAAAATAGGACGACACGTAGCGGATTTTCATATGTGAATAATTTATCTACGCAGACAGGAAAACACAAGAACTGCTCGCAACGGAATGCAGGTCGCAGGATTTGGAAGGAAAGGCGTGTTTGGCACTAATTATGTTGGAACAGAAGTGCAGTGGAAGGACTGGAGACCAACACTCACGCTGAATGTCGATGACGACTGTGGCCTCTTTGCCGTTGGGTGCTGCTTTGTTGGACGCTCGACATGTGATCTGCTGTCCGCTCTCGATGTTAGATGCAGAGATGTGGAGAGTGCTGACCGTGCTTTCTCTTCTCCCATCTCGCAACAGCGTCTACACAAAAAACAGCATTTATGAGCGCCATTACACACAGTTACACAAAAAAGTGAATTCTGTCATTTACTGACAGCTCTTAGTGACCCGATGCTGTCAGTCTTCAAAAGGAAATCATGAACTATTGGCAAGAGCTACATTCATTCTTTCCTGTTTCATACATTTCTCTTGCTTACTCTTGACTATAGGTCAAAGACAGACTACAGACCTCGCAATCAGCTCTCTGTTGGAGGTCTGATATGAGCAAAGCATCTACATAACAACCCTCGAGTCTAGAGCACCATGAGTGTGGCATTGTACAGCTATGGCCAACAGGTTTCCTTTTATCTTAATAGTTCTGTACTGAAACCTGTATTGAGAGCAGAGGAATATAAAGACATTTCAATGTCGTGACATCGTAGAAGTTGCGCATTTCATATACCTGTCACAAGGTATCTCCTTCACGCCGATATTACCTGCACCCTTGCCCTCCGATATTCAGGCTTTTGTTGAGAAACTCTGTTTATTCAAAAAAGATTATTAAAAAATTGGTACAGATATTTGAAGGATATTGACTTCATCCAAAACCCCCGTCTGCCTCGCAGCTATAACAGATTCTCCAGCAGAATTAATCAAATAACGCAATAACGAGTTTTCAGAGTGGAGCGCAATGCTTCGAAAATGAGAAAAAAATTGAAAAATTCAAATCTCTCGTGCTTTTATCATCTGACATTTTTCTAAAAGGCGATTGTTATATGATGAAGAAAGGTTCTCTAGTCATTAAACATTCAGTATTTTCAGCGATAAATCAAAGTTGTAGGCAGAAAAATCAAGTTTTCCACACCCAAACCAACAGTCTACGCAACACTCCGGATTGTATTTAATCAAGAGATCTCTCTTCTGTCGTGTACTAGCATGACTTTCTAAACATGAATAGCTTTCCTTTGTCTGTCTCGTGGAGATACTTGATCATTTCTGAAGCGTTTGGAAAGCGTCTCCCAGGAGCAGAAGAGATTTGAAAGCAGAGCTTCTGTTAAGAAAACATGTAACCTGCCTGGCTTGCATGTGTCTAAATTAGGTCTGGTTAATTAATGAAGGGACTCTCTTTGGTGGGTGCTGTGGGGATCAGCTTACTCAGAACGAGCAGATTACACTCTCCAATCGTGGTCGAGCGGTGCTTTAAACACATTTACTCCTCTCTCTCTCAATTTCCTTCCCAAAGCTGACAAACTGAGCAAATTGCTGAGGAGCGCATTTAAAACGAGTGCCGGAATGTCTTTCCATTATGACATATTTAAAGCGCTGCATTTACTGCGCCATTTTGCCCCGAGGATTAAATTAAAATTGGTCCCCGCTTGTCATTCGTTCAACAGAGTCAAGCATTTGAGGACATGCAGTCGAGCGTAGCGCAGGATTTCATGAGGGACTCTATTTTGACATGTGATGAAGGATATAGGTTAATATCCACTGTAGCCAAAAAGAGGATTATTAATCACCCCGGCTGGGTCTCAAAACCTAATGAACATTTTTGTGCATCATAGGTGAGTTTAAAATTCGAGTGGAATCTAAATGCTGAAGATGGCTTGCTTCAACGTTTAAATGTGTAAATCAAATTAAAAACAAAAGCTGCGCGAGTATTTCTGGCCATTGCAGGTGAGATGTTGTAATCAAAATAGACAGCATTTCTGACCGTCCTAGATGCAAGTTTGGAAAGTTCAAATGTTCCAAATAAAAAGTTTGTTTTTGTTCATGTTCAAACGTTCAAACTGAATCTAGCATGTTTAATACTAATTTGCTGAACGTTGCAAGGATGTTTAAATGTTACATTACAAACGTTAAAGCAGTCTGGGCATCACAGAGGCAGTTAAACAACTAGCGTGACAGTAAAAAATTCAAAACGCCTTCTTGGTTATCGACGAATGTTCTGTTCAAATGGTTAATTTAATAAACAAGACTGTGACACAGGCACACTCCTGTCCCAGTTAAATCTTGTGTGCTGTTTGTGTACAGTAAGTGACGCTAACAGTGGACAGTCGTACCTTGGTGTACGCTGCACCGTTTAGCACTTCTCCATTGCGGGTCCAGATGATGGAGGCCGCTGGTTTGGCGTTGTCGGCGTGGCAGGTGAGGTTCAGCGAGTCTCCGGCACGCAGGCTCACCACGGGAGCACCAATTATCACAGGGTCATCAGGGGGAACTGTCAAATCAGACAAAAGTTTAGCCTCTCCTATCACAAACAATGCGATATGGTAAGAGAGAGAGAGAGAGATGGATAGACAGAAAGAGAGAGAGATAAATGGAAAGGTGAGTCAAAAACACGTCTGTGAATAGCAGTGATTGCAAGACCTTTCTTTTACCAGCTCTGATCAGCCTGGTTCTCATGCAGACTGGGGTAAATTATTGATTGGGCACTCAGCTTGTTAGGGAGCATATCTAGGGCAAGTCTAAATCAAAGGCAACAAGCAGCTGGTACATCCTGAGCACTCCAGAGAGACAGCACGAGAGAGAGGGAGAGAGACAGAGAACAAGAGATAGAGAGAGAGAGAGAGAGGGAGGGTCTGAAGAGGCCAGAGCAGGACGGTTGGGAGGTTTTGTTGTTGAACGAGGTCCCACAGATGCTGACTTCATTACGAGTGAAGCCGAGATCCCATTACTCATTTCGTACTGATTAGACTTCAGCCAGCATTTACCCTCCCTGAGATTTATGGCCAATCAGATTCCATAAACAAGGGATGCTGCTGGGTGCCTTAAGACACCATGGTAACAGTGATGTTTAAGACTGACAATGGGACCACTGCTTCAATAACAAAGAATTACAAATGAGACATCTTTATTATACCAGTGCTTTCTCCTGGACAACAAAGAGATTAACTGGAGAGCGAATGGCTTAAATCAGCTTAAGT
>JAZGTJ010002176.1:0-25900 GCA_036877575.1 Botia almorhae
GAAATGATAAATGATTATTCAGTGGAATACAGTTGCACTTGTTATTTGCAGTTAATAAAATATGATTTGGTGTACAGCAGTGAAATTTTCTTAGCTTAAAGCAGCCAATGCTGAACCAGCCTGTCTAAAAATAATCATTTACAATAATTCCTCTTGGTAATTCAAGTGAGACCAAAATTCCACATTTAACCTTTAAATTTTTCACTGGTAAAATGTCAACTTTAAGCATAAATTCAAAATTTAAAAACAATCTGAAAATTTATGTGCATTCAAATCTTTCCAGGTAAGTCCTGATTTTGTCCGCAGTGGAGAATTTACACTGGAAAGAATGGGCGTCACGTACAAGGCTAAAGCTCACTTGAAATCTCCCTTCGATGCTGAGAACAAGCGTGTCAAAGGCTTCTACAGTTCTCCACAGGATGAGAGTGGAGTGCACAAAGCCAGAATGTAATTGATCCAGACAAAGTTTAGGGTAAGCCAGCTAAGTGTTTACAGGCCTTTGTCCAACACCATCAGCATTCCAGGACAAAACAAAATACTTTTATTCGTTATAACTTTAAATCTTAAAGTGATTATCTGCTGCATTGGAACATAGAAGAACACAAAACTAATGTGAATTATAGAAATAGTTTTGTAACAGCAGTATTTTCCTTTGCCTTAAAGGAACCACTCACCTAAAAAATTAATTTTGTTATTATTTACCTGCATGTCTTTTGTCTGTGGAGCGTATGGACATATTTGGCATAATATCCGTGCTGCTCTTTTCCATTCAATGAAAATAAATTGTGTAGCATGGACAATAGTGTCTTTTGTGTTGCACAGTAAAAAATCATACAGGTTTCAAACGGTATGAGAGTGATTAAATGATGACATTTTCATTTGAAGGTGAACAGTTTTTTACAGTATTTTCCTAAACATGTCATGTCATTTCATTAAGCAACTATTGGATAGATGTTCTTAATCTCTGAGTGTTTGTGAGTGTTTGTGAGTGTTTTTGTAGAATAGCTGTACATTAAATATGGTAATCAATGGTTAAAATCATGAAAATAAAAAGAAATGATGTAATAGTTTCAGTTCACTCAATTTCCAAATATAAATTTATGAAAGAAAACATGCTGTGTTATGTAAAATGTATAATAAAGTCAGTACAAGTGTACAAGGTAAATATGGCGTACGCTGTATTTTTCAGACATGACAGAAGCTGAAAATGAATTATGCATGTCGGACCATGAATTAATTTTCTCCCCCATGTACAATGACTGTAAATTAACATTTTACAGAATTTTAACTTGTCTGCTCATTGTTCCTAATAGTAATTCTTTCTGAAGTTTGGCTCTTGGCTGTCTGCTGTTGAATTCCATCTGTTGTTTAAATGAACAGTGTGAATTTGTCATGAATTAATGACGAGAAACCAAGCATTATCGTTTTGTAAAATTCTGTCGTACTATATTTTTCGTGTAAGAGCAACATGACATGATTGTGTAAAAGCAATATGTACACATATATGTGTACATGTATTAAGTACATGTAATAGTGTATGTAATAGTCTAAACACAAAAGAATACTTCAGTTATTTATTTGCATCCAATAATGTTATAGCACATATTCTCCATGCTGTACTGGCTGTAGTATGGATCTGTTTCTGAGCCATCAGATAGATAAAGACTGCTAAAAGTTGAGCTCTGCAGAAGGCAGACGTGTGTGTAGGGCATCAGCCACTGCTGTCAAGTCTGATCTCTGTTGGGTTGTCATCCTGAGAGGCTGTTCGGTGGCTTAATTCACACGGGTACGGGGCTCTCTGGAGTTCTGTTGTGACCACTGGTAATTTCTGTTTCTGCCATTCTCCCTAAAAAAGAAATTTGACTGTTTATTTGTGCATCAGTTTGCCATTAGTCAATACTAGGGTTGAGCCTTTATTTGGAAAAAGATACATACATGTACATGCTCTGGATTTGCTCACTCTTACGATTTAATACATTATATATTGGTAGATCTTAATGCGTTTAGGAAATGCATTTATAGAATATGTTGAAATTCTGATTAGTGCTTGAAAAATTGAATGCGAATCTGATTAATTAACCAGTGACTACATGACTAGTTTTGTGTAGTAAAAAAGCATTTATATGAATATTTTCTACACTTTATTTTCCCTGTTTGTCTGAAATAAGATTTACAAATATTGCTATTACAAATGATTGCTATAGATTCTATCAATTATATATTACTTCTGTAATTGATAATCAATTACTATGTAACTTCTGACAATCAGTTTATCATTCAACTCAAATCACTGGAAATTAAGGCCAGTTCTGAGAGCAGTTCGCAATTTTAATAGAAATGCACACTTTGCTTTTAATGTCAAATACTATATGTATTTATAATATATAATAAACAACTTTTAGTGTCATTTTGTCCAATTGTCACGAATTTGCTCAATGATGCAGAAAAGGTTGGAGATTTTAGAAACTACACTAGATGAAGTTAGCGATTGAATAAAAGATTTTCAATGTACAGGTGTACTTACAGGGAAGAGCTCGGCTGTGGATCGGTTGCAGTGCATGGAGATTGGGGAGGTAGTGTAGAGAGAGTTCAGCACTTCCCCACTGAAGGGGTCCCAGGTTAGAGAGGAGAACTGGTCTTCCACACTAGTCTGGGGACAGCTGCAACTCTCACGTGCCTGAAACCTACATACACAACAATAAGTAAAATAAACATGCAAGGATTGAGAGAGACTTCTTATTTGTATTAAACATCTGCACCAAAATAGACAAACCAAACTGTTTATTTGGTTCGCTGGTCAGAAAACATCATAATTGTTTCATTTCACTACAGTGTTATGAAATTACTTTATCTGGCTTGAAAAATGCAATTTGTGAGTACAAAATGGATGAATACAAATGCATTGTTAAAGAAACCCAATTTTTGTATTTTCCATCTCTATGGTTTTGTACAGGAACTTGGCCTCGGGCAGTTAGTCCTGAAGCACAAGCGCCAGTTTCAAGTATCTCATTTATTGTAGCCTGACCAGGTCAGAATTCTGTGATGCATTCTGTGAGATCTCATTTTGCAATGTTGCTATTTTTAGGGTTATCTTCACATTGTGACGTAATGGCTTACAGAGAAGTGTGTGTGCGCAATGTAATTTCACAGTAAATGGGTATTGGAAGGTCATATGTAATGTTCTAGTTTCAAATTAGTCTCAGCAAATGTTCCTTGAGTGTACCTGTTAATGAGACTGAAGTACTTCTGCAGGTAATCTGGGTCCACATGACTCTTGCAGAGTTCCAGCTGTGTGCGTGGGTAATAATGCACATAATTTACACACATCTCTTCCATAATTCCAAATCCACCCTGCAGAAGAAAATATAGTCTTTGAATGTTGCCTGAACTTTTGTCTGCATCAAAACTCTGCTGTAAAATGTTGATAAACACACCTGTATTGTATAGTTTATATAATAATCTATATTGATGTTGCTTGTAAGATGTAAACAGTCTGTGGTTGAACTGACATCCTACCTTTTTTACATTTATGCATTTGGCAGATGCTTTTATCCAAAGCAATTTACAGTGCATTCAAAGCAATAAATTTTATTAGTATGTGCGCTCCATGGGAATCAAATCCACGAATTTTAATGCAATGCTCTACCAGCTGAGCTACAGGAATGCAGTAGGGGGAAAATGTTTATTCCAGTTTTTTAAATTTGTTATGGTTGATCATAAGCCACTTTTATCATAAGCCACTGTGTCAAAGTGATGTATTACAGTGACTTTACCATGATTATGGGAAGTGTGGAGTTGAAAAATTCCCAAAATGTATGTAATAAATGGCAAGAGTAAACAACTCCAGTATTTCCAGAGGAGATTAGTAGTAAGAAAAATTAAGTCCAATTTCTTTGCTGTATGAATTTCTCAGTTCATCAATCTTAGCATGTAGTTAAAAAGCAAAATTATACGCATACGCTTGCATTTCCCATTCTCCTGAATATGCATGTGTATAAATGTAAGTGAATGAATGACGAAATTTAGCATGTCCGCCCCACTGTGCTGGTTTTAAATTTGACTACAGTAAGTGTATTGTTTTACCCATTTTGGAAAAGTCAATGCCAGCTGTTTGCTTTGCATATATATTTGGGACATAGTGACAACATATTTTTCATCATTAAATGCAATGGCTTTATATTGATGCAATAGATTGCAAATGTCTTGATGTATTGATTCAGTATTTGCTCCATATCATCTAGTGCTTTACCCTAAACAACAGTTTTAAAAGATAACATTTAAATGATCAGATCATTGTACACAGAGATCAGATCACATGAGATGCATTAAAAAGCATTCTGCCCTCATGTATGCTGATGTATATGTACAGTAGGTGCTATTGCTTAGACTTACCACAGTCATTTTGTTCCTATCTTCTGTATTGTATGTACACTTGGTTATGAGAACATCACCCTGTGGGTTGGACACATGTTCAGATCAGGTTTAGTAATCAGCTATTTGTAGAACATGTTTGAAATATATGTGTTTCAGACACTTGGCAGGTTAGCATTAAATTGGCAGTCACAGCGGCATGTGTGGGTGTGCTGGTATTGATGGTCTGAATGCAGAAGATCTGCGCTTTTGTTGGTCACTTGCTGGCTTCAGGCGTTTCCAGTTAATGTCTGCATTATCTTCTTTCTCATTTAAATATGCTTAGGTTTTTAAACGTATGAACTTACTGGCAAAACAGTCACCATCTTCTTCAATACACGGATAATCTGTACAAAAATTAAATGGTTACAAATGTTAGTGTTTAATTAGTACATTCTGTTGGGAATTTTTGTTTAAATGCAACTGAATGCTAGTGAGGTTTGGTCTCTATACGACTGTATTTTTTAGTCTGGACTTGTGAATACAATATTGCTTTAGCCAATAAATTATATAGTCACTTGCCAGTTGCTAGCAGTCACCAGTGTTTGTCAGTTATATATTTTTCAGCTACACATGTATAAATATGCATGAGCTGATTGTTTGTGTGGAAATACCTGGTAATGTGTGCTAAAGTGTTTGTCCTCCTGTACCACTTCAACCTCTTTGTCTTCTCGTACCAGGACAGTTCTTACCCCAAGCCCAGCCAGGTGAGTATGCAGCTGCGATGCAAAGATGTGTATTCCCCCCACAGGAAATGCCTGAAGCAGATAATATATAAACTAAATCATTGCCTTTTTAAATCTTTATAAACTCAAAATAACCCACCCTCCAACTCAGTGATATGCTAGTCCCCAGATATTAAACTCTGAGATCCTTTTTAGCTGCCTTTTCAGTAGGTATGTTGTCTTAGAAGATAAATTGCTTTCTAAAAATGTCTAATATCTTGCTCGAAAACCAGTGTTTAAACTTGTACAGCTCAATGTTTAGCTTTTTACAATTTTTCTTTTGTTGATAAACCTCTGCTTCTGTGGGGCCTGTTTATGAGACTTAATACATACCGTTATAGAAAGGTAATAGATAGAGAAGAGTTTCTTGGGATTGCATACTTTTATGAAGACTACAGTTTAACAGTGTAACTTATATAAATATTATAAATATACTAAATATACAAGTTACTGAGTGAACTGGAGTGAGATCTTTGGTGAGATCTTCATTTGTTCACTATTTAGGAATGTTTGATGTCGTGGTCAGTGAAGAAGTTCATACCATCTGTGTGCACTTGGCGGTACAGTAACCAGCCAGCTGAAAAAAATGCTGGCGAGGGGGGATGGCCATTAAAGGAGTGTAGACGAGCCCCAGCTCCATGATGCCTGCGTCAAACCTTCTCAGAGATGGAGTGTACCATAATCGAATGCCTGAGGAGTCCCTCCGTCCTGTGACATGCACAGAAATTAAAGAAAGGAATCAATGCGAGGAGTTCAGAAGAAATCTTGTTAAAGTCATACTAAACCAATTAAAAACAATAGCAATTAGATTTTTTTTAATCTCAAGTAGATTGAGTGATGCTTGCCCATTTAAAATATGTAATCTCATGCTATGAGTATTCCAGGTGATTGTTAGGTAACTGATTCCTGGCCAAAGCTCAAGTAAAGTAAACACAACCTGCCGCTATGTGTCTATAATATTAATAATTAAGTGTCTAGTTTTAAGTTTAAACTGTAGCAATAGTGACTCTTACCTGTAAAAAGGGCTAAAGTATGTCTTGAAGTATGTGATTTTGTGTGTACATACCAGATATAAGGAGAGGGTTATGGTAATGAACTTCAAGACGAAGAAATCTAGAAGATCCATCTCCTCCCAGAGGCAAACCAGCATCAACAGGGTAGTAGAATGGCTGTCCATAAACACAAGCACACAGAGCTAAACTGTAACTTAATTGCGAGGACTATTCGATTTTTTTGGACCAACCTTAGAGGTCCTGGCCTTCTTGACTGTATTTAGCAATTAACTCGTAGAACAATGTAATTATTTTGATAATTGTTAACTAGATATGTCAAATCAACCCTGGTGTCCAGAATTATTCAAAGAAGCAATTATCTAACAAAAATCAAAACCTCATAGAAAACAATTTGTGACTTTTTGAAGCTTAAGCACTTTATTTCTGAACATTTGTTAATTAAAAGAAAGCAGTTATTTCATTTAAACGTTTAAACCAGTTTTGTAACATGTCCTTAGAAAGTGCCTGTACTAGCCTCTGATATATCCACTGCAGACTAACAAAGAGGTCTGAGCCTATCGCAATTCACGCTTGTGCCAAATCTGATTTAGTCTGAGCCAGAATAGTCCTGTAGATCCCTGACAGTCCATGACTATAAATTTAGACTTACCATACATGTACACAGCAAATGCAAAACTCAACCCTTATCTGCTTACTCTTAAAACTCTTGTGTGAAAGATATCTTTACATAACCATCCTCCTGCCACCTCCAGTTTCTCACCCCATCCCCACGTCTCTCTCTCTGTGTCACACTCTCTATGTCTCTTGCTCACTCCCCCTCCTGTTCTTACCATGTATTAAACAACATTTGAAACAAAATGATGAAAAAAGAGATACTGCAATCAACTGAAGAAAACCCATAATCTCATCTCTTCAGCTTGACATTGTTAGCTAGCAGAACACATGATTTGTGTTTGTTTAACTGCCCCAATCTCATTGGAGACCTCATTCTCTTTTTCTCCCCAAGCTTAGCTTCAGTCCTTGGCTCCATAACTGATTTATCAGGACGCCTCTGCATTCAGATTGGCTCGCAGCTCACCTCAAAAACATGACTGGCACCTATCTAGGCTGAGCAAACTGGCACAGATAAAAGCCCATCTGTATGTTTGCCTCCTGAAATGGACTGCTAAAGATATTCCTAATCATATGCTCTGTTTTTGGCTTGATCAACTTGCCTCCGTAGATTAGTTAACCAGGGGCCTGGGCTCAGTTGCATAAAAACCCTTTATAAGGTTAAGGTTGTGATCATTTGGCTGGTTGTGACAGGAATAAACTGAATACAATGTGTTTATAAAGACTGCCTGAGCTTATGTAATGTTTTCTCAAATCACGTGATTGTACACATTATCGAGGTATGTTCCATTTTCTGTGGGTAATTTTGTAACTATAGCAACTGCTTCTCTGATGCCATATTTATTGCAAAATGCTTAATAAAAACACTTAAGGGTAAGGGTGACTGTTAAGCCGTTTTGTTGCTACACTCTTAAAGGAATTTCTTCCCTCAGGGACTTTTTCCCCTGTAAGGATATCCATTTTTAAGGGTTATTATGTAACCGGGCCCTGAATTAAAGTATCATGAGTAGTCTATATGACCCATGCTTTCTATTCCAAGTTTTGCTTAAGGCTAAGACAATAATTTAAATTCTTGCCCTCTTCTGTAACTCTCAAATCTCCATTTAATTCAGCATAATCAAACTTAGCATGCCATGATTAGTTTTGGGTGTAGTGTGCCGTTAAGAAAGTATACACCATGTCAAAATGCATGGGTTGGGAGTGCCCTTGCAGAAGAGTAGCTTCTGTACCTCGGCTCCCATGGCCCAGGCAGCCAGAACATGGCGGCAGTAATTGAGTTTCCGGGGCTTCATCTTAGAATCACAGGAGCCGCTGTATTGAGGCACAGTGTCCATTTGTGGGGAACATTCAAACACTTCAATATGATGAACAATGGCTTCATTACCAGGAGTAATCACAGACTCATACTGCAATCAAAAAAAGAGAGTTAGCACAAAGACCAGCCAAACGATGAAACAGGTGTAGAAATTGTTAGAAAGCTAGAATTTTTTTAAATTGTACACATGTAGAAATTGTTTATGTAGAAAGCTATGTTAGTGTATGTTACAATAGATGTGACTTTTATGTTACCATGACAATGTGGTTCTTGGGTATATTGGGGGGAAGCTGATAGATGTGACACCAGTAGGTAGTCTCTTGTGTGGGGATGATGACATCAGGGGCCAGGACCTCCAGGGTGCGCACATCTCTTGGTAGTGGAGGGGATGGAGTGTCTGGACGCAGGAGAAGGACTCGTTGCACACCAGGTTGAAGCCGGGACACATTAAGCTCATTCAATGACAGGACAGGGCGCTCCAGAGAAGCATAAATTATGTGGACAGTGCCTTCCTGAAAATCAGATTACAGTTTTTTCCTAGTGTACATGAACATGAAAATTGGTCCCTAATAAAAATTAAGTTACATGCTGTAGACAAGGGCTTTAATAACATCTAACAGCTAACAATTGTAAGTTATAAGAAAGTTTCCCTAATGTTTCCATTAAGTAACAAAAATATTAAAAAATATTTTAAAGGTTCTAGGTTTTTATTCAAGCTTTATAATTCTGGAAGGTTTTCAAAATGTTACACTAACAACATTTATATATCTATACAAATATATATTTATATATCTATACAAATATATATTGTATTTACCTCTATGATGTAGTCATGAGGGTCACAGGTGCTGAAGGGTCTTTTGAAGAGCAGGAAGAAGCCTTCAGTGGACTGATGGGTCTCTAGCAGCTGATAGTCCTGCTGGGTGTCCAACTTCACCCGACCTTCTCTGTCACTCCATGCATCCTATAAATATTAAATACAGTAACCAAAAACATTTAAATATACACAGTCATATAGAAAATGTTCTTACAATAATTTCCTTTTTAGTTGTGGGTTTGGGTTTTCACTACTGCGACTGAAATATTTGGTATGATTATTCAGTTATTGTAATTTAATCCCCATCAAATAACTGAAAATTATAAGCAAAACATTTGTCTCAAACTACAGTGTATTTGATACAATACATTTGAAATTATTAGAATTAAATTACCTCAAGTTCAATTTTTTGTCATTTGTCTTTGCATGCAGGTATTCTGCAGTGGGGTTTGATGACAAAACAATTATACAAACCCCACAGTTCCCAATCCATTGTAAATAAATACATTGCCCAGTCACCCCGATCATGACACTGTATTACACAACCCATTGACTCCTCAGTTATTGCGTATGATTACATGAATCATAAATTAATACTTGAATTTGTTTAATCTGCATTAAGAAAGCCTTAATATTGCAAAAGAACGTTTTTATTGACTACGTGGGTGTGGTTAGGCGTTACTGATGTCATGTAGGAATAAATTCTTGAAGAAATTGTTTAATATAGAAAAATATGTAACACTATCATGATGGTAACAACGGCAAGGTTTTTAAATGTAAATTTAAAAAGTCAAATCATCTTTGGACTGTACTGTAACCTGTGTTTTAGTGTCAGTTCATGTAATGTATACTGCAGTGCTGCAGGGTTTTGACTTGATCTAACCATAACTGTTCTGTTTCACAGGTGCTTTATCATTTATTGTAATATCTCATACTGTACCACCTCAGTTAAGTTATACTTTTAATTGACAGTTAATGACTGTTAGTCTGAAAGATTCAGGGGACACTTTAAATTTGTAGGCTAAACCTTTTCTAAATAATTGACCAAAAACTATCTCTGTTCTCTTTTCTGCTGTAGTGGGATTAGCACAACAAGATCCAATACATGGAGGGACTAGGATATTGTCATTATTATTTAAGACCATGAAGTTCAGTACACTCTCATAAGGGGGTAAAAATAGCAAGGACTCCTATTGTCCAGCATTTTATATTATAAATATATGGAACATTATGTTGCATTATTTTTTCAAATATGTATTCAGTAATAGAACATGAATCTATAGCATCTTTTGGTCTCACAGACAAAGACCACACATGCATAAATTACAACAGCAACTAATCCTAAACTGTTCTTACCCCAAAATAAGATTTCTGTCCATCATCCCAGAGAAGGACCAGGTCTGCATTTGTGGGCTCTCCCCGATCGGACATGCCCAGCAAAATGCCATGGTG
Source organism: Botia almorhae (assembly GCA_036877575.1). Classification (NCBI taxonomy): domain Eukaryota; kingdom Metazoa; phylum Chordata; class Actinopteri; order Cypriniformes; family Botiidae; genus Botia; species Botia almorhae. The sequence continues at coordinate 10,345 of JAZGTJ010002176.1, forward strand.
GAGCTCCTTAACCTTCAGTTCTATGTAGACCTCCTGAGTGGGATAGCTGATGTTCCAGGACAGCTCCAGCTCACCAGATGGATCTAAGGGGATGTGATAGGCCAGGGAAGGTCTGGTGTAGGTGGTGGGAGCCTGGTAAGATGCCACCAGGAGCACCACCACAGTGGCCATAATGGTGAGGTACATAAGAGTGACATCTTGTAGCCGCAGGTCTTTGTTTAGAAAACGCATTTCCTTCGTCTTCTTATGCTTGAAGTTCCAAGCTTAAGTTATAACAAATGTGCAACTCTTGGTTGCGTAACTCTGGTCCTAATTTTTGATTTTGGGTTTTACCCTTAGGTTCTTTAAACCTGAAGTGTTCCTTCAAGAAATGTTGATCTTTAGTACAGCGTCTTTGTGATCTGCTAGTCCTTGTAGATATCCACTTCTGAGAGGTGGTTTGGCTTTTTTCTTCACTCCTTGGGCTGTTTTTAAGATTTCATTCACCCTGTAAGCTCTTTTTTAAGGTCAAGACTTACCAAAGATCAATTTGGGTTCAAATCTCTGGTCTTCAGTTTCTGTACTTTTCCCTTCTTTTGTCTCTTGAGTATGCCCTTGAAGTCAATGCTTCTCAAAACAAATTCTTAAACTTCTGTTAACTGATTTTTTTTCTTAGTTTGTATCTTATCTCACTATACTCTTACTATAGTCTCTACTGGCCTATGTGACGGGTGACTCCTGTGGCTTTGGTCAGCTCAGACGCTCTCTGGCTTTTAAGAGCACAACCCTTGGACAGCCTCTACTTTATCCTGGCTAATTGTATTAGCTGGGTAACAAAATCAATTGTTTATTTTGCCCTCTGGACAAACTTTTTCTCTTCCAATATCTGCTTGTTGTGAGCAAACAGGGTACACCATTAGTACATTTCTGCCGTGGTAAGAATATACAATGAATCTATACAATTCATGTGACAAAAATTTTATGAAAACGTAGAAGATTGTTAAAAGAGAGTTTGTGATTACGTCTGCACAACTGGGAGAATTGTGTTTGTTTTAAATTTACATCATTAATGTATCAGATGGATCTTTACTTTTATATTTATTAATTTAGCAGATGCTTTTATCTAAAGTGACTTGCAAAACAAAGAGCATTTAACATTTTGCCCTAAGAGCCAACATGCCTAGGCTGCAAAGCTCCATTTACATGTAGGAATAGTTCTGGTGCTAGGAACAAGAGAAACAATATAAAAGTGAAGTTTTTATACTCATTAAGATCCTGAAAATGCCCTCTGTGAACAAAGAATTGTGCCAAATTCAAACTGACCCCAAACAAAAGAAGTGAAAGAAGTGCATCTTTGTAAAACAACTGACATTTCAGTAATAGGTTTTGATTAGGTCAGATTTGAGGACAAAACAATTTTGTAGGAAAATAATAGAATTTTAAATTTAATGCAATGTATTACTTTGGACTCTACGACCACTGAGACTGCTAACATTTGTTTTCTGAAACTTTACAACAATGCAAATTTGTGAAAAATTTAAATAAAAATAAAAATCATGATTCATCAGTTCTGAGATCATGATTCCTTAGTACAGGATGCCTGCTGAAAATCTATGGGAGATTTTTTTTTATAAAAATAAAAGACAAAAAAACTAAATTGTGTAGTTATGTAAATGCTAATTCTGCATTTATATATGTTTATCAGCAGCTTTTATTTTAGTAACCACAAAGTTAGATTACTAGTTAGAATGCACTAAACAGAGGCTGAACAGAAGGATGTTAGTGTGAGAATGTAACCATAGCAACATTAGGCTCCTTGAGCACTTCCCATTAAGATTAATATCAGATGGTACATTAATAAAGCATATATACCATCCTATTGTATCACTTCATTGTAATTAACGCATAATAAATTAATCACAAAAAACATTGTTGTATTGATTGCTGAAAACATAGCAAATGTAAAAAAGAAAAAATAGCAAATATAACTGCCAATTATGTAACTGTGCTGGGGTGCCACAAGCCCCTGTACATTGCACCAGATGAACCTCGACTAAATGTGCCCTGAAAATTCTTTTGTATTAAAAGCAGAATGTAGTTCACATATGTGTGACGGAAGTGTGCTCTGCTGTTTACTTGCGTAATGACTTCAGGTGCTCCTGGAGAGTGTCATCTGTGTCTTTATACTTTTACTTGGCTTTCAAGAAATTAAAAGCTATTGAGTTGAAACACTTGCTGTAGCCACGGAAACGCCCTGAAGCCACATGGACACAATCCAGCTCCTGCCAATTGTGTTGTCTCAATCAAGAAACATGGCTACTGCATTTGAGGAATAAAAGGTTACTTTGGTCCCAGTGGCAACAGCAAGAGGGGCAAAAGAGGAACAGATGCTGATCTGAGCCATTAATGAAATGAAGTTTAAGGGCCTGAGGGAGATTTGGTGCCCAGGAGACGTGACTGTTCTGTGGGCTGTGCAACAGACTACCATCAGGCCCATGACACATTAAACCTGGCCTGTTGTTTGACTAATGTGTCACAACAACAGATGAAACAAGAATTGTACATGTTATGAAGAAAAGTGATGTTTGCCTATGCAAAATTTACAGCCATGACAATAGCTCAGCATGACAGTATGGTTGCTAAGATGTTCTGGCTGATTGTTTATGTGTTGCTATATGTGGTTTTGCCCATTTTCATACACTAGGTTTAAACTGTAATTATTAGTAATTGAGTTATTTTCTTAAAGTTTGACAAACATGAGCATATGGTTAGTTGCTTTCATTTAAATTTAGCATTGTTGTTTCCTTGCGTCTTTTTTTTGGTCACAGCCCACCAATTTGATTCACTGCTTTAGTGTTTGCATGTCACACACACAAATGTAACAAAGAAGGGGATTAAATTAATATAAGTACACACCACTGAGGAGTCAGATGGCCTGAAGCACAAACTGACATTATTCAGCTTGTAACAGTCAGTCAGTTAGAATTACCCAAAACAAGCTGGACACACACACACACACACATATCCATGTCTCAGGAGAGACAAACTAGACACAGCGTGAAAGGATGGGTGAGATGCAGGAAATGGCTCTGCTTTCACATCAATTTTTGTATAATGCACCGGCACTACTACTACTATAGAGCTCAGTCTTCGCATCTTTACATTTGAAAATTAGTTACAAATCCCATTTCCAAAAAAGTTGGGACATTTTTTAAAATGTAAGAAAATCTAAAATCTTGGATTTTGTTGAAAACATTTTTTTTTACTTTTATTTAACTAACCAAAGTACAAAGAAAAATTCCGTTTTTTTACTGTTTTTTTTTAGTTGTTTTATTGTAAATATAAACATTTTGATTTTTATGGCTGCAACACACTCCAAAAAGTGGGAAAGAGGCATGTTTACCACCATGGCACACCACCTTTCCTTTTAATTTCATTTTTTTTGCATTTTTTCCCCAGTCTTGCCTGATACAAGACAACAACAGGTCATCATTGTCTGATTTTCCTTTTTATGATGGGTCATACATTTTCAATAAGAGGCAGGTCTGAACTGCAGGCAGGCGGTCAAGTACATCCCTTCCACATCCCTGTCTATGAAGCCATTCTGTTGTAGCATGTACAGAATGGGGTCTTGTATTGTCTTGCTTTCCAGAAAAGAAAAATCTTGATGGCAGTATGTGTCACTGTACAGTCCCTGTATATGTCTCCAGGTCAGCGGTACTCTCACACATATGCACATATCCACCTGTGCCATTTGCACTGATGTACCCCAATACCATGACACATGTTTGCTTTTGCACCTGTAACTTATGAAAGTCTGGTTGGTCCCAGGTCTGGTTGGTGGAACTGAAAACTCAATGTCAATTTTTTCCCAAAACAAGCTGAAACGTGGTGCCATTTAAATGTACTTCCAAGTCCCTGTGGCTATATTTAATACAACAGAATGATGGTTTCTCTTGCAATGCCACTCGAAGGTCATGCACATTTAACAAAAGTTTTCCTTCTTGGCCTACAGTACAGATTTCTCTAGATTCCTTGAATCTTTTCACAATGTTATTTATGATAGATAGATGACAGCCATGACTCATCTTTGCTTGCAACAACTGAATTATTGGTGGATGCCCTTTTATATTAAAAAACAAGTCCTTCACCTATTACCAATTCACCTGCTAATTATGGATTGTTTCAAAAATACGAGTAATACAAGTGTTTGTAATACAAGTATTTTTGTTCAAAACTTTATTTCTAAGTAAACATAAAAAATGACAATAAATGAAACAGTGAATCTTTAGGTATCCCTCTTAACATGCTTATAATGTACGTTATCTTGCATACATGATGTAAAGTGAAAGAAGACAAAATGCATAAACATGTTTAACAGGTAGAGCAGATTCTCATTCTGGCTGGTTTATGGTTGTTTTTAAGTTAAATGAAATGAAAGATGTCCTTCATTTTGGAGCTATTAATTTTCTTGAATTACATTGAGTTACAAGCAAGGCACAGTCTAATCATCACACAGCCAATTCTGTGCCTAGAGATGGAGAACAGAAGAACATTATAAACGGGAACATGCTGTGTATCCTACTAGTCATTATCATGTTGGCCAAAATCAATAAGCAGGACTTACAGATGGGCTCCTGCCTACCCTGGCCTTTATCCAGCTCTGCTGGGCAGCTTTTGTTCATCTCGAGAACAACTTCAATCCCAAATTTCAACAAATAATGTGATTATTTCATGTGACATGAAATTATCATCTATGGTAGATCTTATAATAACATTTTGTGTGTGAGAGACAGGGAGACCATAAGGTTAGGTGTAAATGACTCCAAAGAGGAATTATATGCACTGTTGACCGTAAACAGCTGCTGGTTCCATTAAATTGCAAATCGGGAAACAGCAATCAATGAAAAATAGAAATATGACTTAGACACTTTTATCACATTTCACAACCTACTGGAAGTCTTTGAAGTACCTGGGAAATTGTTTATGTGAAATATTTTGGCACCTGTAAATGTGGCCACTATTACAGTAATAGGCTGTAAAATGGAATAGACTTTACAGTGTTCCTTTAAAATTAGATATTTATGCCCATAAAAACAATGTATGAGCTTTAATGTTAAAATAAGTTTCAAATTAACTTTATTGACTATACTGACTTTTAAGCTATGAATGAAAACCTGGAATCATGGAGTACAATAAAGCAGTAAGCTATATGTCTTAAAGTAGTGGAATTACAAATAAATACACATATTTACTGAACCCCAAGGTGTAGCTTTAAATGGCATAATTATCTGGATTCTGTGAGATATACTAAACAGAAAGTTTGTTTGTGGTGGGTGAATCGTTCTGTCTATATTAAGTTACTTCACGAATTCCAGACTGTTTTGTGTTGAAAAATACGTTTTCATAGTTTTGTTCTGCTGAGTTCAGTGAGCAAGTTGTAGAAAACCCTGGGCTAAAAAAGTGCTAAAACTTTCTGCTATGAAGAATACAGAATTCTGCTATAGAATTCTGCTATGTAGCATAGCACAGCTTACATGGGCAATGGGCAATACTGTAACCCATTATTATGGCTGGCAAAATAAATGCTGCTTAGTTGCATCACACAAGCTTCAAGCAACCAAAATCACACAGCAAAATTTACTTTTGTTTTTTTTATTCTTTCATTTTAATTTGCAGGTTTAACAGCATACAGCGACTTCGAACATGGTTTATTAAATTAGAAAGGACAGAATTTAGAGTTTTATAAAGGTAACTTCTTTACAGTTTCTATTTTACATGTGGCCTATTGTTGTAATTATTTTGATTATTGTTAACAGTGTGTAACATTTACATACATTTGGTGAATTAAAATGTATGCTTTAATGTATGCATAATGCACTTGCGGTTCTTTAGTAGGTAATAGGTTATATGACATATTCTGCCAACTAAATACGCCGCAAAATGAGCATTATGTTGTAAAGTGTGACCCCATAAAGTTGAGTATGCATTTTAACGACTTAATTAATCACTGACGTTGTTCTAACGCCTTCAAGAAGATCTGATGAATTTACATGCTTCTCCGGATTCTTTGAACAGCTCACATCACAGTTCCTGATAGCCGCATATCGTCAGTCAGTGCCCGGAACTGTAAAACCGTCTCATCCCACTCCGCATGCACTGGCAGATTTACAGTGGACGAGACAAACAGCAGCAATTATCTCGAGAAAAGATCGCGCCACACCAAACACACGCAAATCAGCATCGAGAGCTCTGAGAACAATCGAGCAGAGATTATCATGGTCTATAGTAATTTCTTGCACAAGGAGAAGGAATACAGCACGGACATCTCTAATACAAATGCAGCCTGGGGCGCATTGTGATATGGACCTGCGAATGTTTTCATGTTACAGTTGAGGACCTCACGACAGGAATAGCGTTTAATACGGCACTTCATTTTTCATATTCTTCGGTGTGAAACTAGCGCAATAGTTCACGCAAATTTCGGCGGCGGATTGGAATAGGATTAGAAAAGACATACAACAAGTTTTTTTAAATTCCGAATTTATCTTAATCGTCTGTGAGTTGTTTTACGCTGGTTTTATCTGGTTCGCTTCCTGTTTAATCTTTTCTCGTTCATTAAAAGTCGAAACCACGAAAGTCACGCGGATTTTGTAACTGTTTAACCGGTTAAAACTGCAATTTATAAAACGGCACTCTCGTCCGAGCCTCTTCACTTCTGCAGATGTGCTGTGGTTCAATTCTAACTGCTGTTTAGGTAAGATCAACAACTTGTGGGCTGTTACAAAATGGATGTGGTTTGATTCAATTTATTTGTTCCTAATTTTGGATTTGTACTAAAAATATTTCTTTTCTGGATTTTTGTTTTAGTTTGTTGTAAAATGAAATTTTTGCCAAATCAGTTTAATATTTTCAATAACCTCATTGTCAAAAGCATGTATTATCAATGACATTTTCATTATTAGCACTTTATTTTAGCACTTATTAGCAAGTCTGCGCAAAAATAGTCTAGGGAGTTATCCTCTGTCCATGGTACTGAAGTTATGGAAACTTGAATTGCAGGTTTAACTTGACTTCTGCATCTGTAGTTGCTACATACGGTGTATTTATCATGGATAGATACTTACGATCCCTCATTCTAGATCTAAACTTTAGTGGGACCTCATAACTAAGTCATGATGTAGATTTTACAGCACATAAAACCCATGAGAAAGAATGTAGAGTGGTATCCCTTTCAACTTTAGTAAATTACAGTAAATTAGTCTTTATAGAAACATATATTTCTATTGTTCATATATAGATATCCCCAAAACCTGGTATTGTGACTCTTATAATGAATGTTTAAGCTATTTTGTTATATGATTTTGACAAGTAACCCTTCTTTACATATGTCCCATGCTAATTTAAAAGCAGGGATATATATCTCAGACATCAAAAGCCTTGAGCCATTATGCAATGTCCAAGCAGATATATTTCTGCAATATACCCTCCTTGTGATTGGTGGATGTAACTTCCCATAACCCCTTGAAAGGTGAAAGGACACTCAGTAATGAAATGAAGCATACAGGGGGATGGGCATTTCCACAATAATAATGTTAAAGATTCTCTCCACCCCCAGCCATGACCGTTTCGCCATCCTGCACCCTCCCCCATGACATCTTTTTCTTCCTGTCACCTTAATTTCAAGATGCTTCCACTGCAATGAATAACACAAAGCATGTCTATTTCACAGCATCATTTCACCGCATCATCAGAGGAACTTTATACCTGTGTAAGATATTTAGCTTTTCCTCTAAAGTCAACCACCTATTCCTCCAGCACTAGCATTAAAACACTACTTTTATGCACTGTAAAAAGTGGATGTGCAACTAAGCAATTTTTACCATTTCTGACCTATAAAAATAGTTATTGTTGCTGTATAGTGAGATTGATTCTGTCATTTTTGAATAAATAATACAAAATGTAGGTGTTGCACATGAAGCAGAATTGTAGGTTACAAAACATTGATATTTGTGTGTTTTATAGTAACAGATAGGATTCTGTTCTGCTTGCAGGCAGGTTTAGGCATAATTATAGACTGTAATAATGACTTTTTATTGCATCATCTTAATAAAATTTGTAATATTTTTAGGTCATACAGTGTTTCATTGTTGTAAAGTGCATTTGAAATGGATTCGATTTTATTTTGACAATATAGCCTCTGAGCAGAGATTTAATGATCTTGCTTGTCTAAACTTATTCTGAGTGCTGGTCTGTTCTTCGAACCCCAGCATCATTGTTTTCTGAATAACTCTATATATTTTCTGTCTTTAGCTTTATATAGGTTTCATATCTGAACCTTCACACTCAAAAACATTTCTGCCCCACACCACATCTCCAGTCTTTTACTGTTTCCCCTTCCCCCGTCCCCTCCCCCCACACCCCAATACTGTCGCACACAGTAGCTATGTCACCTGCCACAAGTTTATGCCACTTCCTGTGACCGCCGACTCAAGCATGAGGTTGCATTGCACCTGCTGCCCTGAGGATGAATGTGCTAACCAATGCCTTTCTATAAACATGTTAGATATTACAGTCTATCAACATCAAGCGAAGACTGTTTTCAACATGAACATATTACCTCCTACAAACTGCATAAACTGATTTAAGAAATAGTGAAGGTAGTCCTAAAGCAATAACAAAATGGATTATTTCTCACAGCTTTTGGTGTGGAGGATATTTCTCAGCAAGAAATACATCTTCTCCACAGAGGGTCCATGCTAGACATACATATGTTCTGATGGTACAGTAGATGAGACACAGCAGCAAAATCCCTTTCAAAACCCATAACAGTGGAATAATTCTGGATATGGAGTGGCCACTTTCCAACAGGACAGGCAGAGATATAAAAAGACTAAGACAGGAAACAGATATAAAATAGGCTATAGATGTACTCAGCAGCCCTAAAGGAGTCACTCTAAACAAACACAGACTGGTATTTCACAAAAGAGTGTTTTTATGTAACTCCTGTAAACACATTATCCTCTTAATGGTGATGGAGAAAGGCTGGAGGTCATACATATCCAGGTAGCTACAAAAATAACTCAGGCTTAGTCTCTAGTAGTCTCTTTACCTCAGTCTTTAACTCTAAAGCAAACAGCACACAAAAATGCTCACAACATTTAACCCTAAAGCCTGAAAGCTGAACCAGTTGGCTACAGTACCATTTCAGGAAAACTGAGGATAGATCCTTTAGGTTGTATGCAACAACCTGAATTTAGCATCAATCACTGAGGTAGCTGTATGAACTGTTTAGACAGCAGATTCCAAAAGTTGCACTCTTTGCACCCTTCAAAAGAAGCTCAAAACAAAAGCTACTGAATTCTTTCACAAAAGCTCATTCCACAAGGCTGTTACTGAAGGCATGCAGTGGTCACTTCAAGGAAGTAATTTGAGCATTTATGATCTTGTGATCGCTGGCATATCTAACATACTTTGAATTTCACATCCTCCCATCCTCTTGCACCCAGGTACCATCAATTAGAAATATTCCAAACATAATATTCCATTCACAAGTGTCTAACAAAGAGTCAGAAATCAAGCTAAACTGTAAACAATCCTTAAACAAATTTTGAGTAATTTTGAATTAAGCCACAAAGAGGCTACATGCAAACATTTAATTTGCCATATTTTAACCATATTACAGCTAAAAGCATGACTTTTGTGTTATGTTATAAAAATAAAAGTACTAAAATGAGAAAAGATGATTTGTTGGAATTTCATTTCTACTTCTCTGTCATATATAGGAAACGGAGAGATGTGCATGTTAAATAGCTTATTTATATGATTTTAAAGAGATATAAAAGGTTAATTTTTTGAATTGTCAATTGATGGGATTTATAAAATCAAAACTTGGGATATTGTTACTAACCCCTAGGCTGAGAGTCAGGTTAAATTTAAAACCTGAAATTAGATTCTGCCCATTTAAAAAACATGGACAGATGGTGAGTTTGTTTGAAAAGAGAGGAAATGCAAAATAAGTTAAATGCATATCAATGAAATAAACCTCAGTGCCTACAAGGCAAAAATTACTGTTTTTTCTGACAATTATATTGTCCCATGTGTAAAACTAAAGCAAAATTTGTTTTTGTAGTGTAGGAAATTTATACTCTGTAGTATCTAGTTAATCTATGCCACAATTCCTTTGATGTCATGGACAATAGTTATGCACAAAGTTACCCCATGTAAGTAACCCTATGATAGAACACCTATAATTTGTTAAGCATCCATTTGTGTGAAGATGATTTATATTACATTTACATTTACCATAAATGTAAATGTAAATATTATGTGTTGGTGAGACCCATTTAGGCAGCATACCTGTTTGCTGTTTCCATGACAATAAGATGCCACTTTAAGAATCCTTGTAGGTTTTCAGCTTTTTATAGGTTATTGGGCACAATGAGTAGGACAGACAGGCTACTGTACTTACTATTTGTGCCAAAGTGATGTTATATACTATTTTAATTATGGTCCTCAAATCTGATTGGACAGGAGGTGCTTCAAAGGTGCTGATATAAGATCAGAACAGAATCTGATCCTTCTGAAGTTTTAGGCATTGTTATGCTTGACATAATTTACATAGCATGAATAAATACGGTAGACTACTGTAAATGTAGTTTTGCATTTTATAAAACAAATGGGAATAATTTTGTCCTTTTGTTTTTGTTTTGTTTTTGGGCGCAAGACCGTTGATATTTGATTGCTAAGGTGTTGTGTTTTTAGTGTTTTGTACTGTATGTAATTTTCACAGCCAAAGTCAAAAGGCCCCCTATCCAATTCTCTATGTTATGTTGTATTATTTACTCATAGCAGGGCATGTAGGATGAGTTATACCTTATTAATCAAGGTTAGGGGTAAAAAAAACATATTCCTCTGTCTCTTCCTATTTTTCTATTTATATTACATGTTTCATTTCCCCACTGTGAATGTTGTGTTCTTAAAGACTACCAATGTATCCAATTGCCTGAGCAAACTAATACATAAAACATTGCATCAGTACACAGTGGCATTTGAGGCAATTTACCTTCTGTTTGTTTATTTGAGGTATGCATTTCTCAACATTCCATGTAATCTAAATCCAAGCTCTCTGCTGCAAGCGTTTCAATTCCTGTACGGATATGTTTGTGATATTAGATGATATTCCACAAATTAGGGCAAAGTTGCATTTGTGTTTGTTATGGGAATACACGTCCCTGCAGTCATATGTTCAGATCAATGATGGTTTAGCATCAGGCCTTTTTAGACCCATGAGAAGGCACAAGGAGGTATGAATGCGTTCATTGCCCTTCATTAGTGTTGGAATGAATGATATAATAGCATACCTGCAGGCTAGATCCTTCAACACACCCACTCACTACGGACTCGTCGAATAGGTCTGTGCAGTAGCCTGGGGTTGCCAAGGGTAACACTTTATTTGTCACAAACCACAAATAGAAAGATTATGCATGGAGCATATGGCACTGCAGTTACTCATGTCAGAGTATTTTTACTGAGTTTGATGTATGACTCAGAAGGACTAAATTTATAGTCTATGTATAAAGACAAATATTTCAAAGAATTTATTTTGTAATTAATGCGGTACACAAATAGTCTGCCATGTGTTGGGCTTAACAAAATGTCCCTCCAAGAGAGTTAATTTCAGACCCTGGAATTTAAATACCCAGTAACCATTATAGTGCATTATATAGTGCATTGTTTGTTTTTTCATATGATTTGCTGATATACACAAGAGTTGCATTTAAATTCCTTTATTTATATTTTGAAGTATTGTTCACTGATCCAGGGTTGGCTTCAGCACTCCACGTGACCTCAATAGGCATAAGCAATATAGAAACTGGATATTATAGGTAATTGTATATAGTTTATGTAGTTCTATCTATTTTTTGCACTGACTGCCTACTTATCATTATTTACACAAATTGTAGCTTTGTCAAGGGTAAGGGTAATGTTTCTTACAGCTAAGGTGTATAAGAAATCCAACTCAATGGAGTAATTTAATTAAATCTATTCACATTTACCCATTCAATTGAATCTGTTGTTATTGAAGTTTTCTAACTGTACGTAGTTGCATGAATTTTAGAGGTACTGTTTTGACATTTTATTACTTGACAGGTGTACCCCTGAAATAAGATAAAAATTGATGTTTTGGTTGTACACAAATAAAAGTCTCAGACAGTAAAGCATGTAAGAAATATTGTAGATGTTGTAGTTTGTGTGTGTGTCTGTCTATGTTAGTTGGCTTTTAAGATTTCCAGATTGTATTGTATCATATAGCCTGCTAAAAAGCATGACTGGTCACTAACAGACAACATGTTGTGTTTTGGATGTTAGTGCCATACCAGCACTAACTAGCATTTTGGTTAGACTAGCATGGAAACAGTTTAAGCAAGGTAGAACATACATATTAAAACCTTATTGTGCATTCCAATTAGATGCATTACTCTTTTGAATGCTTTGCTTTTTTGATGTGTACTTGATGCTGTGTTGAGTCACAATCTTATCACTTAATCTTATGCAGACATGAATGACCTTTGTTACAGGTTCATTTTCCATATTAATGTCTCCTGTCAGATTGTGCTGTTATTTTGTCACATGAATGGGCTTGCTTATGTGCCCTGCAATGCATTATGGAAATGCCTTCTCATTTCTTTCCATTGCACAGCACACACATAGACATGTGACATGCTTCATAAAAACAAAACGTAAGGTGAAACAGAACAGCATTTTGGTTAAACACTTGGTGATTTTCTCATTTGACTATTTTCAGTTTTCTGGTGTTTATGTTAAAACAAAATCATCATCAATAAATTATGTCAGTTTTATATTAAAAAACTATTGTGGTGTGACAGATAACAGTAGCTGTCCAGTAGAATATGGCTCTTCTGTATTACTGTTTTAAAACAAGTACAGCTTACTGAAGCATATCACCTCTTATGTACAGTAATTGTAGTAAAATGCAGAAGAACTTTAATTAAAACAATTTAATTACATTTACCCTGGAAATATTTAATGTCCATAGCTCATTGGTTTTCAAAAAAAAGAGCTCTAGTTAGTTAGCTCTAGTAGTAGTAAAATATATTACTAAATATGTACACTATAGATGGGTTATGGCAAAAAACCTTTATAAAATATGCTGCATAGCTTAAAGTTAAGATCTTTTATATGTCCTTAGTTTAATATAGCGCTGTTTTACCTAAGCTGTCTTCAAAGAAGCTCCCAAAGATGAGCAGAACCATGTCCATTTCATGCACAGTTTGATATAAAAAAAAGTTTTTCTTCTCACTGACATTCAATAAAATACCTAAAATAAAAACAACTAGCTAGGTTAAGTGATTACCTTTAAAATAAGACAATAAATTAAAAATATGTTTGTATGTCTCATTTATGTCTTAACACAACTACATTTTTAACCAAAAATGGAAAAAAATGTGTTTTGGCTGTTTGTTTACTCGACAACAGTGTTTTGGGGCCCTGAAAACACAAACTTTTTAAAAAAGGGTTTCAAAGTGCACTGTTTCCGGTATTGTGTAAATGACAAAAATGCAAATCTGTAAAAACTGTGATGTCATGCACATGCATATTACATGTTTATCCACGCTCCATTTACACCAGCTACTGGCTGGCATGCATAATACAGGGTTTATAGTCATTTTTGCAATTGTCCTTGTGTGCATGTGTGCAACTAGTCCAATCCTTGTTTGGTGCTATGTCACTCATGAGGTACCATGGTTCTAGTTGTAACCTGAGATGTTACCTTTTTGAGGGAAATTTACTATTGGGAACAAAACACCCACTATGCCATGCCGACAAATTTCTGTCCTGGTGTGAAGCCAAATGGGCACAACTAGGATGACACCTAGGCGTGGCCAGGATGTCCAGGCTAAAATCTTAAAAGACCTGAAGTAAGCCCACTGAACCATAAACATCTCAAATGAATTACCCCAAAAACCAGGAGGAAACCATACCACTTATGGACCAAGCCAAATGAAGAGGGAAAGGCTGACACACCTAATAGGCCATAGATATTGCTTATACAACCTTCCTGCTTATAAGCTTTTGGTAGCTGGGGACCTGAAACATACCAATAGCTGATGAGCTTTCTGAGGTAAGAGATCTTCTGACACAGACCTTAAGTGCCCTGACAGGGTAGGAAGAGTAAAGCTGACACAGGGAGAAGGATGAAAAGCCTAAAGTACTGTGTACCTATTCACATTTATAGGTACCTTGGGCACACACACCCAGGCAGAGAACTTGTCTTAAAGGTACACCAGAACTGAGGTCACTGGGTAGTATCTGGGTTCAGATGACACTCTCTGCACCACAGTGTGAAAAATTTCAGCATACGGGTATAAGTTTCCTCACAGAGCAATTTAGCAACTGATGGGCAACAAGGGACCTGTTTAGCAACAAGGGACCAGATGCACATTCCCACCAGTATTTTGTGTTCAGTAAGTTGAGTATTTTGAAGCATCTGGCCGGCAGTAGATAAATACAATTTTCTAGGAGTAGTAGATTTAGTGACCTAAAACAAATTCACGGCAGGGTTCAAGCAGGACAAACCCTTCATGACTAAACTACAGACTGGTGGACACCGAGATTCGGGTTTGATGGAAACCAATGTGTCCCGAACTACAGGAAGCAAACATCGATTTCTCGAAATGTGCTCAATTTAAGCTGTTCACAGTGTGCACAGCCAACCCCCTTGAGAGCTGACTGTGCATGCTCCGCTCCCCAGACAAAACAAAACAAAGATCATATGTGTCCTTTTGGCTTGTTATATATACAGTGCTGCTTTACCATGATTTTCTTATTTTATCATCACCAGCTTTTTATAAATTAAATGTCAGATGTATGTTATTGTTGATCAACTGCATATGTTTGTTTGGAGGAAATTTTCATGTACATTTGATTAGGTTATTCTATTTTTCTTTACACAAAACCTAATCATGTCTGGGGTTTATAAACTTTTAAGCAGCACTGTATATATATTGTCACGGGTGAGGAATCACACGACAAGGTAGGCGGTGCAAAGATACCCTGGGGGGTGGATTTATTAACTGAAAAGGGGTGTGAGATGCGTGGGGGAAGCAGCCGGGTTGGCTGCTGGTGCAGGTGCTGGTGCGGCTCGTGCTCGGGGTTGCGTCCCTCCTGGCGACGGGAGTGTGCGGTGGCGCGGGCTCCTTTATAGGGCTTTCGGCCACTCGGTCTGCTCTGGGTGCGCGGGGGACACGCAACGGTACTCCGGCTGGCGGCACTTTTAGGCTTCACGCTCAGTCCAGGCTTTGTCTGCATCAGATTATTCCTCCGGCTCTTTATCTTCCTCTTTTTCATACGACTCTCTAACTCACCTCCCCTCTGGGCGGAAGGCGGCGGCGTCTTAACGCCGCGGGGTGACGCGTTGCAGCTGTGCCCGTGATGAGCTCGGGCAGGTGTGGCGCGTCCGTTGCCAGGGCGACGCTGACTGCCCCGGTGCGCCTCGTCACATTCCCCCCCCCCTAAGCGCCGGCCTGGTCCCAGGGGTGACAGCGGACAGTGG
>JAZGTJ010002176.1:25950-44935 GCA_036877575.1 Botia almorhae
GGGTTGGCTGCTGGTGCAGGTGCTGGTGCGGCTCGTGCTCGGGGTTGCGTCCCTCCTGGCGACGGGAGTGTGCGGTGGCGCGGGCTCCTTTATAGGGCTTTCGCCACTCGCTCTGCTCTGGGTGCGCAGGGGACACGCAACGGTACTCCGGCTGGCGGCACTTTTAGACTTCGCGCTCAGTCCAGGCTTTGTCTGCATCAGATTATTCCTCTGGCTCTTTATCTTCCTCTTTTTCATACGACTCTCTAACTCACCTCCCCTCTGGGCGGAAGGCGGCGGCGTCTTAACGCCGCGGGGTGACGCGTCGCAGCTGTGCCCGGTCTGCCCGTGATGAGCTCGGGCAGGTGCGGCGCGTCCGTTGCCAGGGCGACGCTGACTGCCCCGGTGCGCCTCGTCACAATATACATAAGTATTACATGCTTGACCTGCTAGTTTGATGCTTCGCTCCGTAGTTCAATGCATAGGGAAAAGTTTATTTAAATGTGTAAGCACATTAGGTTTTATGTTGACTGTCTCTGTTGTAGACTGTGCAAGCGTTACCATGTGTGTTGTAAACAATAAAACCTTCATGTAATTTGGCAACATATTCTTCATGCAGTGATATAATTATATCCCCCCCCCCCCCGATACACCATGCTAATGGATAACCTGTTTGTGTTAACTGAATTATGGCTACATATGCACATGTAAGCTCTGTCTAAAATACTGTATTGTTCGTAGGCCCTACTCCTCATTCTCTGCTTATGGCAATCCAGAGCCCTAGTTTTACTGATCCTTATAGGTCAGTGGTCATAAACAAAGCAGTCAATGGTGTGTTTTCGACATTAGCAACTGATTTCCACCTTCTGTTAAGCCCAATATCAAACGTTAGCTCTGACGTGCAATTTAGGCTGTCTCAAAGCTGCCTTTTTCACAAATCAAATGAAAACCAACAGCCCTGTTTCATTTCCTACCCAGATCGATTGATTGCGTTTAGCCACTGGTCGAATC
Organism: Botia almorhae; assembly: GCA_036877575.1. Classification (NCBI taxonomy): domain Eukaryota; kingdom Metazoa; phylum Chordata; class Actinopteri; order Cypriniformes; family Botiidae; genus Botia; species Botia almorhae. The sequence continues at coordinate 26,941 of JAZGTJ010002176.1, forward strand.
CGATTAAAAAGGCCTAATTTGATTTCTGAGAGCAGGTACAAACTACTTGAGCACAGCTCAGCTGATTGGCTGAGACAGATGCCTCTCAAGGCACTCAAATATTCTATAAACTAGGGCAATGCTTGAAGAGGAAATGCAAATAGTACATGTATGTGTTCCAATCCCAGTGGATTTATAGATTTAGACCCTGTTATTAGCAAATAGTACAGTTAACATTTTGTGTACACTCCATTTCTGCTAGCTCATCCACGTATAATTTTCTGATTTCTTTTCAACAGTCTCAAGATTCAGTTCAGGTAGGAGCTCAATTAAGTTCTGTTAGGAGCTTGATGGAGATTCATGTCTAAAGAGGAACCAACATAGGAAATAAGAAAGATGAAGCTTATTACAGTTTGTTTCACATGGTAGAACAAAGTCTTGTTGTATTGAGTTGGCTATAACATTTTTTGTTTTTGACACTTTTAAGGGATAATTTTGTTATATTTAAGACACAATTTAGACATATTTTAAGATTTAAATTAACATTAAAATGTATTTTGTTAAATTCAATACACTGGTTATTTTGTTCTGTTGTCAGTGCAGTAAGATGTTCTATGGTTAGTTTTTTTTAAATTCAGGATGTGGCTGCTGCTTTAAAAAAGAAATAGAATTTTTTATCTTCCACAACATCTGTCACTGTACTGCTTTGGTAATTTGACACTCTTCACATGCTGTAAAAGGTTATACAACCAAGGCAACCCAAAGATATAAAAGAAAACTAGTTAAAAATACATGCAGTCTTTGTGATTCAGGTTTGTTTTTTGGATATTTTGTGGATTTTTGTACTAAATGCCTGAAAAAAGTTCTTAAATATCTTTTAAAGATGAATTCAAGATTTTATTATTTCTTTGAACAAAGCATTTATCTTAAGGGTTCCACAGGAGGACTGCTCAGTGTCAACAACATCTTTATTAAAACAAAAAACATTCATTTTGTTCTCTGTCCATCATCTACATTTTGACTGATTAACCTCCTCAAATTGTATTTTTGTCCTCATTTTTATCAGTCATCTCGGTCAGAGGGTATCATCATCATTCTTTGACCTTTACCATCATTCTTTGACCACACTCTTTGAAATTGTTTTTCTCTGTCGTTTCTCTCATTTGTTCTGCTTGTTTACATCCATCACACTGTGCATGATGATTTTGGCATACAAATCATAAAAAAGTTTATCACTTATTTAAAGCTAATGGAATTCAGTAGCACACATAGTGGTCATATTGAGCATTACCTTTGATGTCATATGCAACTTAATGTTCATTCAAAGATGTTTTGTCTTAAAGGAACAGTTAACCCCCCCAAAAATCCTGTCATTATTTACTCACTCTGATTTTGTTCCAAAGTTGCATGATTTTCTTATGTGAAACACAAAAAAGCAAGAATGTTCTCACTGCTCTTTTCTACACTAAAAGAAATGGTGACCAGGTGCTGTCAAACTTCAAAATAATCGACCTATACGCTAATGAAAGACCCACAACCTTTAGGTTACATAATTATTATATTTTTAAAATCTTCTTTTTGATCTAATTATCTGCAAAGTTTTAAGACATCATTTAACAATGCAATGATGAAGACATAAATAAGATTTAAAAATATATTCTTATAATATAGTGCATATCATTTGAATATACACAAATGTGAATATGGGTGACTATTCACCTCCTTTTGATGGAAGAGTGCAGCTCAAACATTCTTTGTTAAACTTGTGTTCACTAGTAGAAGAATGACAGAGATTAAACAGTTTGGTTCACCTTTTTGGGTGAACTGTTACTTGATATAGATCCAGTGCCTTCCTCATATCACTAACTTTGTATTTTTTTCTTTCTCAGGGTGTTGATGGAGAGCCTTTCGAATGACAGCCGGGACAGTGGTAATCACTGGTGGAATTCTAGCTACAGTAATCTTACTGTGCATTATTGCTGTATTGTGCTACTGTAGGTTGCAGGTGAGACCTTGAGTGCAACAAAGTGGAGTTCACATGGCAAAAAAATATCTTCTCTTTTTTGTTCTTGTTTTGTATTTGTCTTGTACAGGTATAGCGCAGAGTGCCTTTTCTTCTCTTAGAAAGTAGTGACATGGTGACAAAGTTTCAACATCTTTTAAGTCAATGGCTACTTATCACAAACAGATGTGATTATACACTCAAAGTTCAAGAATCTCTTCACATTAAAAAATTTCAAATTTAAATATGAGAAATACATAGGATGGTGGAGGCATGTCATATAGGAAATAACTAGTACAAAAAGTAACTAGAACTTTACTAATAAGTATTGATTACTGTCAGGTTTAGCAACAGAGCCCAGGCACAGATAGTATTGGCCAAAAACGTGCATTATCTCTATCAACTGCATTATGTAAAATTTTTATGACCAGTCAAATGGATTTTCTTTTCACAGTGCCAGATAATTTTGCTTTATCTGCGGTTGTTAAAGTAACGCTCAGTTTACTTTATGGTTGGAGAGTATATATAATTCACTGTATCTTGTCCACAATAACGTCACTGTACCTTTAACCTGTTTCAAACTCCATGTTTTAGTACTACTGTTGTAAGAAGGAGGAGTCGGAGTCAGAGGAGGAGGAGCCTGACTTCGCTGTCACATCCCGCCTGCCACCGGTTCATTCCAACCACAACATCCTGGCAGCAACTGTCCCTGTGGCAAACGCCCCCAATGGGCCCGGCCTCTTCACACCACCTCCATCTCGAAAACTGACACGCTCGCAGACCTACTGCCCATCCTGCACGCATTATGAGCTGCCGTTTTACCCACAGCAGCCAGAGGGTTTGCGAAATGGTGGCGAACGCATTAGCTACCGCAGTGTGCATCAACAAGATTTGGGGCTACCCTCTCCGATACCCACCCCCCTGCCCACACGGTTTCCCACCCAGCTGCCGACACCACTACCCAACTACCACAAACTAAACCTCAACCGTTCGGTCACCATGAGGGAAATGTTCACCCGAAGTTGCAGCATTAGCACAGATGTGTAGCCGGTTTTGCCTTGAGGTCTAAATGGTTTATACTTTGACATGTACTGCTAACTAAGTATTGGGCAGCATACTCAAATGTCAAACAACATAATTCAAGGTTTTATAAAGCTGTACTTTTTGCCTGAAGAAAGACAATGGGTTCTGGAAAATTTTGCAAAGTGTGGAGTATTTACTGTAAGAAAGCTCAGTGCATTTGTTTGCCTATGCTGCTAAAGAACTCTAACGGCAGAATGGTGTGAGACCAGAGATTCTAACCCCCTTGCCTTTCCTAAACCTCTTCAGTTCACATTCCTTTGTGTTGTGGTTTTGGTAATTGAAAAGAGTCAAGCAGATGCCAGTATTCATGTTTTCTGAGGAGATGCACTAGTGCAATGAGAATGCTGACATGGAATTTTGGAATATACAGTCTTAATCGAAATTTTTCTATTGTTCATGTGACGTATGTATTGAATGGAATTTTACCAGAATTATAGTTAAGAAAAAAGATAACTACTGACTTTATTTTAACAAACCATTATAAAGTCCTGAGCGGGCTGCAGTAAAACTTTCTGAATTAAATAATGATATCAGTAGACCACAACATGATGTGCTAGAGTTTGATTTTGTGGTAACGTAACAGGATGAGAGGCATTATTTTTTAAAGACAAAAGTTATTAAACACAGCTTGCTGTGCTGTTTTAAATATTAATAGTTGTTTTTCACAATGGCAAACTATTTGTTTTGTTTTGGATGTTTAAATTATTTGTTCTGCTTTGGTCACATTTGAAACCGAAGAGGTTCTAAATTTTGCTTCACCTGCATTCATCATCAATATTTCGTAAACATGGATGATTTTTTTTTTGCAATTATTTTACAAAACAGCATGTGAAACAAAAATAAGGGCCAAGGAGCTGCAATCTAAATTTCAAGGGCTGCATTAGATCTTTCTAAATGCTGCTTGTTGGACAATGAACAGAACATCTTCAAGAGCAGAGGCATCAATTAGCCTTTTTCCTGCCTTTATGATGTAAAAAACAAGTTAGGCGTTGTAAAACAACTTTCCTATTTTAAATAATGACAGTGATAATGGGAACTATTTGTTCAGCTGTTTTATTCTTTGGTTTGACAGTGATACTGTTTTCTCGCTTTGTGTAACTACACACTACAGTCCTACAGGTGATTTTGACTTCTGTGGTCACCGTGTGATTGTGTTGTGATTTCTGATTTCTATCATAGCTCTTCTTCTTTCATTCATAATAAGACATTTATCCTTCAAGATCTCTCATGTGCACATGCACGTTTCAGTGCCTGTATGATTTGGTTATTGATTCTGTTTTTTTTCACATTGCTGGTTGATCACAGACTTTTTATTTCAGTCATGAGTAAATATTGTTTTTATGTTCTCAAATGATGCTGAAATGTTACTGTATTGGATAAATACAATTAAGAACACAGATAATAAAAGAGTTGACATTAATAATGGAAAAAAGGTGGCTCATGAGATTGAATATGGTTGCTTTGTTAACCTACATTATGTGAGTAATATTAACTGGAAAAACTGATGCAGTCAGATATGAAGATACAGTATTGTGCAAAAGTCTTAGACACATTAGTATTTTCACCCCAAAAGTTTTTTATTAATATATTTTGCTGTAGTGTGACAGGTGGAAATATCAGTTTACATTTCCGAAGATTGCTTTTGCCATGAATTGTTATAATCCAGTGAGATTTTTGTATGCACAAAGGAGTCTGACAACAGTCGGTGCGCCCAAAAGAGATCTGATCTCATGATCATTTAGTCTGTCTGGGATTACATAAAGAAACAGAAACAACTGAGACAGACAAAATCCAGAAATACTGTTGCAAATCTCCAAGAAGTTTGCAGAAACCTACCTTCAAAGCTCTTGTACTATGAAAAGCTTTAGGCACTGTAAAATTTATGTAAAGTAAGAATGCTTTTAAAAATGTACCCTAAATAGATTTTATTAATCAGTTAACTTGTATTAACTAAATAAAATCAGTATTTGATATGTACACCCTTTGCAGCATTTGGGATGTACTGCTTTTGTCCTTGGTACACTTAGGAAACATAGTTTCCTTTCAGTCAGTCACATTCAATGTTACGTCAACATACTGACATGACTTGCTTGAGAGCCCAGTCACCTTTGAGTAGTAGAAAAACACTCCAATGAACATTGGCCCGAGAGGAAAAGAGCTTTGGGCAAAGAAGCTGCGAGCTGAGACACGCCGGATATAAACCTGGATTTGGGTATATAGGCTGGCCATAGCTCACTTTCATTCAGATATTTCTTCACAGCCTCTCTGCATGCACTCTGCTTTCATTTTTTAAGGAAAGAGAAAAACACCCAAAGCGTTCTGCTGGATATACTGTATGTAGAAATCATCTGTTTCTTAATCCAGTCAACACAGCGGTTCCCTTGGGCACTCCGGCAGACTGGTTCTGAGCTAAAAAGCTTTTTCTAAAAGCGCCACAGACAACGTGCGTCTTTTAAAAAAAGGTTTTCTGTTTGTACATTTGTGGATTTGGTCACTTCCTGACTTCGCCTGATGGCCACGATCAGTGTCACATGCCTTGGCAAAAAGCATGCTGAGGCAACGTTCGAGTCATGTTCTTATTGTGAGAGCATGGGGTCAACACTGCGGTCATGTCTCTCACTGTTCTTAAGGGATCGAGCTCTGAATGAGGATAAAACCATAGGGGCAGATTGCTCACACTGAGTCATATTCAGAGTTGGCGGCCATGCTTGCCTGGGCAGCCATGTACTTTGGACTGGACAGGGACTGCATCTCTGGTTTCACAGTGCAGATAAAGAGCACTTGCTCAGTGCTCCAATCTCCCAGGGTGACCTCTTTGGTGTCACTGTCGGGGACTTTACCCAGCAGTTCTTGCCAGTCCAGAAGCAGACGGGGACCACTTGACACATCCTGCCCTAGAAGTCTAGGTTTTTACAGCCTGTACATCAACAAAGGATGTGGGCTACGGCCAATATTGGTTTTTGGATCTGGATTCTTGAACTGCTCCCTGCACAAGCTACTGTTCAAGGTGTTGACACAAAAACGCATCCTCTCATGCGTTTGTGCCCAAGATTGATTTGCACCAATCAACCTAAAGGACATGTACTTTCATGTCTCGACTCTGCCTAGACAGGCTGTTCCTTTGGTTTGCTTTTAAGGGTCGGGCATATTATAAAAAAGTCTAGTCCCTTGGGTTGTCCCTGTCCCCCCGCATCTTCACCAAGGTCACAGGGAAGTAGGTGTTCACATTTTTTGGGCCACTCTCGGGAACAGTTGTGCAAATACAGGGACCTGGTGTTCAGGCACCTCAGCCATCTGGGGCTTTGGGTCAACTAGGAAAAGAGTAAGCTTTCCCCAACACAGAGCATCTTTTTTTTGCATGGAGTTGGACACACTGTCCTGCCATCAACCTTTAGCCCTTGGTTGGACATTGCCTTTCTACAGGCTGGGGTGCCCTTATAACAAGTGTACACTCTTAGAACAAATGCCTTCAAGATGGGCTGGGGTGCTGTGTGCAATGGGCAGGTGGCTTCGGGATTCTGGCACCAGTGGCATGTCAATTGGCTTTGCGCTGGTTTTGTCTGTTGCTGCAGGGCAGGTGTGTGCTAGTCTGCACCGAAAGCACAGCAAACAGTCCCTCCCTGGCAGAACCTGCTTTCTTAGGGGTAGGGCACTATATGGCCCTCATGTCCCGACCTCTGGAATTTCCATATATGGCCTCTGGTCAGGATGCGGAGGACCTAAGTAGTCTACCCTCTGGTGTGGTAGACACTATTACCCAGATTAGAATGCCTTCTACAGGGCAGATGTACACTTTGAAGTGGAACCTTTTCACTGACTGGTGTTCTATCAGTGGGTAAACCCCCCCTTTTGCCTGATTGGCTCTGTGCTTTTCTTCCTGCAAGAAGGGTTGGAAAGGAGGCTGTTCCCTTCCACCCTCAAGGTGTATGTGGCTGCTATATCAGCTCTTTACCTGGCAGTGGATGGTAAATCTGTAAGGAAGCATGAGCTGGTCATCAGGTTCCTGAGGAACCCTGAGGCCACCCCTCTTTCCCTCTTGGGACCTCTCCATAGTCCTTTCCTATTTCAAACCACTGGAGTCAGTTGATCTTCAGGTTCTGTCCCTTAGTACAGCGCTCCTGACCACACTCGCCTCCATCCAGAGGGATGGGGACCTTTGGGTTGGTGCACTTTCCCAGTGTTTCACTAAGAGAGGAAGGAGAGCTGTGCACTGTCAACAACCTCTCTCCTGGGGTGATAGGAACAATCGCTACAACCCTCTTAGTGTCCAGGATCCACTCCCCTACTCGGGGTGCAGCGATCTGCCTGTGTGAAGTGCTGGTTAGGTTGTGAAGTCAGGGAAGCAGTAGTAGAGAGGCATGCCCTGGCCTGTCCATACCTGCAGCCCCAAATCATAACATGGGTCGGCTTATGGCACTTTCCATTGATGTAACATTGAAGCGTGACTGACTAAAAGGGAACGTCTCAGTAACATAAGTAACCCTCATTCCCTGAAGGAGGGAAAGGAGACGTTACGCCTAACTTGAAGCTTGATTCACTGCTAATTGGCCGGGACAAATTTCTGAAACCTTGACTTTCACATGCTTACTGGAATTGGCACCCAAAGGTTTTTAAATAATATTAATATTTAAAATTTAAATGGTTTTACTACTCTTTATAAAATAATAATTTATATCAAATAATTTATATATTTTTACCTCAATATGTTTTTTAAGCCTGTCAGCAAATAATGGTAATGGTAAAAATAATTAATTAAACACTTTTTATTTTACTTATACTTACTTATACTGTTATTTTATGTGTGCATAACACAGTGTGTATGTGCATAGACAAATTTAAACTCTGAAACTATCTGAAGTTTCACTGAAATGAAATTTCTCCTATGTGATGAATTTGTTTAACACTATAATGTTCTCCATCATGAGGCTGGCATGGCACTGGAGGAGTATTGATGTTTTATAACGTGGCTTGAATCATCCATCTCTAAGTGGATGGAAAAGAGATTAACCTTTTTTTTCCTGTCAATGCATTCTTGCCCTCTCTGCACTCCCTCGCCCTGTATAAAAAGTGTGTGTCAGGTTGAGTGTTTTCAAAGTACTTGACAGTGATAGGTGTTAGGTGGGTGCCACATTAATTACAAACCTGGTGAAATGCAAATAAGCTGCAGTTTCTGCTGTGCTATACAGCTATATGGATTGCCCTATAGAATTAGGCAATGGATTCTGCACTACAGTGCAGTATGTTGGCATATACTGTTCCTAGATCAGCAGTTTGGTCTAGGATTGTTGCAGACCCTTTCAAAGATAAAAGAAATAGAGGTCAGTTTCTCAGCATTAGCCTGCTGTTCTTTCCAGCCAAGCATTAGACACGGCCAACTAAATACCACTTAGGTGATCTGGCGAAGAAGAGATAGAGATTAAAATGACAAAGCATATGGATGGGCATTAGTTGGCATTAGTAAGACTTTTTAAAAGGAACAACAAACTATAAAAAAGACAAAATAAAAGTACATTTACATTTAAAAAGTACATACATGTATTAGAGGTATACATTTTTTTTCACGTAATTGTAATTCCTAGGAATCGAACCCATGCCCTTGGTGAACTATGGCTTTAAAATTATTGCTGTGAGATGGCTACCGTCAGGTGTGGAATAAGGGAAAAAACCACCAAGAATGTTGAACAAGAGAGAAAGTGGTACAAAAGATTTCATTTAGGTATTTTCAAAAGATGCTATATGAATTCATAAAAATGAATATACTGATTGTGGAAACAGCTTATTTATAGCTGAATGGGTGATTCTCATGAAAACATGTCCAAATAATGTTTAGTCTCATAATCAAAAGAAGAAATAAAGACAAATAAGTCCTTTCTTTATGCTAAATATAATGATTTCATTTTGATATTGAGGTCACAAGATTTATAGCAAAATATGGTATAGTTTTCCTGCCTGTGACAGTGATGCCTCCATCCCCGATGTGCTGAACAACTTCTACGCTCAGTTGGAGGCACAGAATGGTGTGACAGCGAGGAAGACCACTCCTGTTCTTAATGATCAGGTGCTGTGTCTTACCACAGTTGATGTGAGGAAGACGCTACATATAGTCAACCCGCGGAAGGCTGCTGGTCCAGACAACATTCCTGGCAGGGTGCTCAGAGGATGCACAGACTAGCTGGCAGATGTTTTCACAGACATCTTCAACACCTCCCTGAGCAGCACCATTGTGCCGACATGCTTCAAGGCCACCACTATTGTCCCCGTGGCAAAGAGTCTCCAGTGTCCTGCCTCAATGACTACCGTCCCATTGCACTCACACCCATCATCATGAGGTGCTTCGAGGGTCATCATGAGGCACATAAAGACTCTGCTGCCCCCCTCTCTGGACCCTTTGCGATTCACTTACCGTCCCAAACGATGACAGATGATGCCATCACCACCACCCTCCACCTGGCCCTCACCCACCTGAACAATATGTTTGAATGCTGTTTATAGACTTCAGTTCAGCATTCGACACAATCATTCCCCAGCACCTAATTGGAAAGCTAAACCTTCTGGGCCTAAACACCTCCCTTTGCAACTGGATCCTGGACTTCCTGACTGGGAGACCTCAGTCAGTCTGGATCGGGAACAGCACCTCCGACACCACCACACTGAACAGTAGAGCCCCTCAAGGTTGTGTGCTCAGCCCATTGCTGTTCACTCTGCTGACTCACGACTGTGTAGCAATGCACAGCTCGAATCACATCATCAAGTTCACCAATGACACAACCCCGGTGGGTCTCATCAGCAAGAACGATGAGTCAGCATACAGAGAGGAGATGCAGCGGCTAACGAACTGGTGCAGAGCCAACAACCTGTTTCTGAACGTGGACAAAATTAAAGAGATGGTTGTTGACTTCAGAAGAGCACACCATGACCACGCTCCGCTGAACATCGATGGCTCCTCTGTGGAGATCATCAAGAGCACCAAGTTCCTTGGTGAACCTCACCTTGCATTCTACAGAGGGAGAATTTCCTTACAGAACTGTGTACTGGTCGGCGCTGCAATGGGACTAACTATGTTCATAGTCTGTCCCAATAGTCATTGTACTGTCTTGTGCTGTCTGCACATGTTTGCACTTGTGCACTTTATGTATTAATTATGTTTAATTTATGTAGTCCTGTATGTCTGTGATGTTTAGTGTTTGTTCAATCTAGAACCCTGGTCTGGAGAAACGTTGTTTAGTTTCACTATGTACTTGTATATGGTTGAAATGACAATAAACTCTGTAACCTGTAACTTGTAACTTGTTGTAACTTGAGATGTAATAATAGTGATTTGGAATCAAAGCAAAGCAAAAAAGACCAACAACTAAACACTTCATGCATCATGTATCTCATGCATCTTGGAAGGATGTTATGAGAGAAAACTGAAAGCTTAGACCATTGGATTCCTTGAGGTCAAGCCCTTTCACGAGGGTGGAGATCATGGACCTGTCATACAAGCTCCATGCTGATGGTTGATAAAAATAGATTTACATCTGCTTAGCAAGATATCAGCTACTCACATGCAAACTCAGCATAAACACATCATGTCAGACACCTTGATCATATGCCACAGATAAAACGTTTGATGTACTTCTTTTACACACATTCCATTCTGCAGTGTTTCTCTGTGTAGTACAAACTCCACTACACTGGCAGAGTTGAAAAGGTTAATGTCTTCCAAAGCAACAAGGTCTAAATACGAAGGAGAGGTCTGTGCAGGAAACAAAATGTTGTTAGTTGTTAGTTAGAGTAGAGTTTTTCATTTCTCAGGAGACTGTTTCATTTAAGTATGAATTTATAAAGTTTGTTTCTACTGATATAAAAATAGACAAAAGTGAGACAATTATTTATATATAGTTATATAACAGAGCTTTAAAATTAAGTTGGATATCAACGCTCAGATAATTTTTGGAAGAATTAGATGAGTAAATATTTTGATGATCTGATGTCTAAGCAGTTCTGAGTACAGTTTAAGACGTGGGGATTTCTTAGCAAGAGACTCCATTCGCTTACCAAATGATATTATTGTTGCCTTGTAAAAAAAACATTGTAAAACCCACAGATACACAGTTTAGAACCTGTATTCTAAGACGAACTCAGGCTGGTAGTCCTATATCTTATTAGTAGTGCTAGTTAATATATAAGCATACACAATTTCTCATACTTTGAGGTCGGCATTTTGAACACTCCTAACCCTAATTAACTTTGTCATGTAACTACGCCATTTGTACTATGGACAAATATAGAAATGACATCTCAAATCTGATGTTTGTTGAGGAGAGGTGAGCTATCACTTTTCCAAAACTTGTACAAATTAACATTAAAAAGGCACCCTTCTTTTGTGGTAGTGATTTTTTCAGTGCAAGCAACAAAATGTAAAAATGCAGTAGCATCTTTGATATTATTATAGTTTTAGAGTTTGTTATTTTCTCCACCCTCTGAAGTGGTCCATCTGTTTATATGTTCCATGTCTACACTTTCCGGTAGTAATCTTCATTTTTACTTCATTTTAGCTTGTTAATCAAATTAAATGACATTTTTATTGTGTGCAGTGATTTAGAAATAGATTGCATGGAGTCTTAAGTAGTCTTAAGTGTGGAGGTCATTGCCCCAACAGTGTCAAGCATTGTTAAATGGATAATTTTATATACATACAGAGCCACAAGCTAAATAATACAGCAGTTAAATATTACATGAAACTTTATTGTTTTAAAGAAAGCCAATTTTTTTTCAAACTTATAGATTTGCATAGATGTGCATAAACATATAATTATTATTTTAGCTATTTTTGAAGTGCAATGTGATAATTGTCTTGCAATGTACTATAGTGTTGCCTTTTACAACTATTTGTAATGTTTGTTTTTGTTTTTTAAGCTAGCATATGGGAGTATAAATAATAAAATAGCCTGTTACCTTGAAATGTCTAATGTGATCAATTCTATCTAATGTCGATTGAGGTTTAAACAGCTCTTTCTATTTGTATTTTATTGTTTTCATAATGTTATATTGACAAACAAAACATATATTTCTAAAATATACATTTATAAAATTTGACAAAATGTTGAATGTTTATATATTATATTACATTTAATGGGCCTACTACACACGTTTATTTCCCGCAATCATTTCATGCGTTATTTCGTGCAACCTACGTTAGAAAATGCTGCCATCTAACGACTAACAATGTGAAATGCTTTTACGATTGCACTATTGCCTTCCTCTTTCTCGTGTTGTGCTGTAAGTATCGATATGTAACATTTAAAAACTATATATTAACAAGTATGCAGATACTGAAAAAACAAGCTTTCAGTTTTCTAGTTAAATGACCTATTTCCACATTGCGCCAATCTATCAGTATGAAATGTCCACTGACATGAGGCGGAAGTGCATGCGTGCACCAATCAAAACGAGCATGTACAATGTCGTAAGTTACCAGTCAGAACCAATCAGATTAATTATTTGTGGTGACGCGCCAAGGCGGGATTTTATTAATTTAAACCTTAAAGCGACCGCTCAAAAGTGAGCGAACCAAAAAAGTATAGTATAACAGCGGTTCACATGTTTAAATTGTGCAATTTGTCATCAATAATCGATAACAAAGATATGGACATCGAGTGGAAGTCGATATGCACGCTACACCCGTTGTTTATTGAGTACTGCGTCAAATATACGTCACGGCAAGGGGGTGTGTTTTCAAGGAGAAGGTAAACAAAAACACTAAACACTTCAGAAGCTTGATAAACTTGATGGTAGATTATTTTAACAAGATAAACAATGTTTACTCATTTAGACTTTAAAATTCCAAAAGTAGCATTATATACATGTGGTATTTTTACACATGTAACAGACTGAGAGCACCAGCATGGTAAAGCCTGCAGTCAGCTAGGAAGAGGCCACCGTACATAACGTAGAGTAGAGATTATATATGAATAGTACGAAACATTAGGTGATCTCAGTGAATACCGTTAATTCGAGGTTGTAGCTTTGTCCTAGAAATCAATGCAACAATTCATGGTTTTAGATGATAAAGATTAGGTAAATAGGTTTAATGTTTTGTAATTTAATTTGAGTAACATTCATCTTTAAATGTGTGACCTAGTTGTTTTAATGCATTTTATGGGCCATTGCATCAGCATATCTTACATGTATAGTCAAGACACAGTACTGTTTTGTAAGGTTAGTAACAACTTGAACAAAGATGTGTGTTTGGGCATGTAATGTTTGTTTTGATCAGATGCACAGCCTAAAATATCAATTTCACATTTTACGCTATGTTAGTTGTTCATCTGCTCTCCATGAACACTTGTGGCCTACACTCTTCAACCATCCCACTCATATCAGTGGGTTACAGCTTCCATACGCTTGGCATTTTTCTCTAGTGTAAAGATTATGATAATGGCATCCTCCAAAATTCTGGCTGCATTCTGTTATATAATAGGTGCTTTTCAGGCTGACAGCCTACTGAGCATTTTGTATGCTCTGGCCCCATGGTGACTGGTCTGAGGGCCAGAGGGGGCCCATACCACGTCATCCACCCCCATGTGACCCCTAAAAAAGACAACTGTCTCTCTGTCTCTCTCAGCCAGCCTGTGTGGATTTGTACAGTCACTTCAGACTTGAGTTAGATGACTGAGTACAGCTGAAAGTAAGGTCAATAAATATTGCTATATTGTTAAAGGTACCATTTATGGTCTTGATTGTAAGGAGTATTAGTGTTATGTTTTTGTTTTCCATATGCCAAATTGTATTTATAAAAACTATAATAGTTAGTGTTCTGCATCTTTTTGATATTGTGTTTATTCAAAAGTGAAACCATTTTATCCAAGCTGTTTCAGTGAGTTCATGTTAAATATAAATCTACAAAGAAATGAAAAAAGGCTGTGTCAACATACTGAAAAGGAATGGCTTTTTTCTCAGCTCTTGTGCTGCACATGGCCTTTCTTACATTGTGTTGACATGACTGGGAGGTGATAGTGTGCATGAGAGAGACTATGCATGTACACATGTAGAATGTAAAATCTGTCATTCAGATCTGTTTTGTTTTAGAAATCATGTCTCTCATGTCATTCCAAACCTTTTAAATCTAGAGCACAATTGTTTTTGTTCTGATTTTTGGAGCGTGATAGTTCCCTGTGCATTTATTTTTTGTATAATGGGAAAGGAACATCCAGAAAATTTAGCAAAATAACTTGTTTTACATGATAAGCAAGTCATGCCTGTTTACAGCATGTGAGTCTGCCTGCCACAATAGCAAGATCTGACAGTATTCATAGTAAAGCACAGATTAACAGTGGGTTCTTAAATTTAATATTTTTTTCTGATCTTTGTACATTTGACACATTTTGATTGATTAGTGTTGACTAAATGACAGAAATAAATAAACACTAAGAAAACACTGTGCTCAGCATAAATGGAGCATTAATAGTTTCGTTGAAAATCAATTTGTTAGGCAAAGCAGCCCTACTGCTATTTATTTCGAAGTCTACATAAACTGTCTTTCGCATCCAGTTTTACTTACTGTGATTTGATGAACTTCAGAGTTATATTCAATAAAAAACATAAGGAGTCACTTATGTATCTATCTATGTATCTATGTATCTATCTAGTTGAACTGTGGGGTGAGTTTGGAAAATAAGCAGACCTGACATTTGTGTTTTTGACATTTCATGCGCGCAGGCATTACATGCAAATAGTATGAAAGTTGATTTCAATTTGCCATTAAATCAAAGCTCATTATTAAGATTTATTTAAACACCAATGAACCAGACTCATTATGCCTATAAGAGAGTAAATCACAAATAGGGTCTCATGAAGAAATCGGTGTATTTTGTGTATACAACAGCCAGCAGCTATACAGATGTCTGACAAAGCCCAGTTCTTCCTCTTCAAGCCTCATGGTCATGCAGAGTCGTCTTGCAACTACCGGGTGGAAACTGTCGTTTATGGTCGTAATGATTCGCTGGCTGAGCCACATTTCCTTGACAGGACGTTAAGACCCGCCTATCGTGAGTGAAACGACGGTGCGCTGAGAATGCGATTCGTCCAGACAGCTGCCAATCGGTGATTACGCACAACACCAGCGAATAGAACGTGGGCGGGCTCAAATAAGAAAATTATGAGGTCATTGGAATTACCGGGGCTACGATCTATCGTTACAATGAGGCAATAGTAGATAAGAAAGAAATAATGAATTAAACAGGACAAAGTCTACCAAAGAAGCCCTTAAAAGGTAAAAGACAGGTGTGAGACCGTTTCATACCGGCGCGTGGGTATCGGCGCAGGTAAACTCGGTGGAGGTTTCGCTTAAGCCGATCAAGGTGGGATTGAACGGAACAGGTTCCTCTTTTGCCATAATACACGCGTTATCGTAACCACGGAGAGAGAAATCAAGGTATTACATGGACCACACACACCTACATTTTTAAATGTCTTAACCAATGTTTATTTCCGAAATCTCCATCGTTATTATCGCTAGGGAAGGCTGCCAGTTAAAGATGTATTTATTGGTTCTTTCTTGCAATAATTGTAGGGTACTGCATTATATGTAACAGTTCGATCGTATATATGTAACAGAATAGATCGTATTTCATTTAAAGAGAAATGGGATGCTAGATATACGCACATGACTTCAAATATACAACACCCTTTACATCCTAGGCACGCTTTTAACGGCGCCAGTTTAGACCGCAATTTATACATTGTATCTTTTTTATGCCTGATTGTATAAACACATAATACAATGTATCGATTGATTGAACGGAGTCGTGATAGAATGTGTCTTCTGATTGTAACAGCGGAGTAAAGCTCAGTGTACTGCAGTACTGTATGGCCAATGTGCTCGCTCGAATTTCCGGGCCGAAGCAGCCAATCAGGCTATACAGTAACCCTTGCCCGATAGGTGATGACTTTGTGCATTGCTATAATATGGATACGCACAATACATGGCTGTAGGATTGAACAGACATTCATATGCGCAGCGGGTGGCTTTCCTTGAGCATCCTTCAGAAAAGGGAGTCAGGCATTGCAGGATTCCCCGTGCTGCAGACAAACCGTGCGATGATGGAAATGACGATGCGTGACCGTCGTTGCTGTCGATCATGCGATTACAACGTGTGCAATGGCTTATTATCTATAGTTTAATAACCCCGGTTGTTGTTGACACTTCTTCTTGACAACAAACATTGAATGTTTACACCAGTAATTGCTCAAGAAATCAACGGTTCGTTTATTACACAGTGACCTTTTGTCACACTGGGAACCAGCTGTCAAATAATATATTTTCTGTTTGTCAGCAGAATTTAAAGAGTAAAAAATTTTAAAAGAAGAAAATTAATAAAAAGCAAAAATGAAAAAGTAAACGTATTGTCAAACACTTGCTTTGGCCAACAGAAATTGTAAACTAATTTAAAGTCTAAACTAGTTTGTGCCAGCATGCCCTGGTCCTGACATTTATATAAAACATCTTTGTTTTGAGAACATTGTTAAAGCTCTACATTTTCTTTCAATATATTAAGCTGGCCCTTGCCTGAATTAAATACGGTGTTTTTTTATTGCGCACTTGTTTACCCAAGAGCTGTTGCAAAAATATATTAAAAAAACACTTGTGTTGGACTTTTGACTTTAAAGCTACTGTGCTTTAGCAATTGACAACTTCCACAATTTCCCCTACATGTGTGCTCTTTAAGGTATTGCTGGAGTAATTTAGCAGGTGTAAGCTTCTGCTGCATTCAAATGAGCTGCGTAAAGAATTGTACAGATCAGGTAGCATTGTTTCGTCACTGACCTTCAATCCACCATAGTTACTTACCTTGTTACTGTTTTTTAGTGAAGAAGGCATGTATACATGCTAAACTCTAATTTAATTGTAGGACTTGTGTCACAATTACATCATCTTTATCTGTTAAATATGCAAATCAGAGATACAGAACTGAGACCAGTCAGAATTGTCCACTGTTATGTGATTGACAGATTTATCAATGATCTTCACCAGTCAGAACAATAGTCGGTTATGAAATATACATTTTTTAGACACATATTGGTGTAAAATAGGAATAGCTTTTTATTTCTTTAGAATTATCCATGTGTTGTGACCCGCTAATGCTATACTGTATTTATTATGTTAATTGGACTGACTTTTAGCACAGATCATATTAGTACTCTAGACTTGTACCCCTTTAACATACCTTTACAAGGTCAGATATCAGTTTTTATCTACAGCTATCTTGTCTTGATTTGATTAAGAGGCTTTGTCAAATCTAGTGTTATAATCTTTTAGTCTGTCTTTCTGCAACGCAAGAGCTTTATGTATAAATCTTTTTAAAAATTATCAGGTTTATTATAAGTGACTCCTAGTTTATGAGTCTTAACATTAAGCAAGATCTTTTAGAGACAGACCATCATAAAAGCCTTTATGATTATAAAAGTGTTTATGGAATCATCCTGATGTTGAAATTGTCCTGACAGATGTTTCTCTTGTGTGTTTGTTAGGATGTTGCGGTTAGCGTGCTCCACAGCCCTGCTCCTCGTTCTCAGGCTGTTTGCATGTCTGCCCTGGCTCCAGGTTCTGCCATCCATTTTTATTTTCTATGTGGGTTCCGGAGGATGGAAGTCCCTTGATGTGTTTGCAAAGACAATTTATCGGGATTTGCAGTAAGTTTATATGTTATAATTAGGGCTGGGTATCGAGTTCGATACTTTTTAAGCACCGACCGAATCGTCTCGATACTATCGAGTATCGAAAAAATCATTTTCGTTCGGTACCAAATTTCGATACCCAAGGGTATAATCTTGTCAACGTCAGCGAGCTAGAAAACGTGCAGCATCCTTAACGTGCCCGGATCAAATGCTGGTGATTGGCTTGGTTTATTTGACATTTTGTAATGTTAAGACTATATTTTTCCAAAC
>JAZGTJ010002177.1:0-19822 GCA_036877575.1 Botia almorhae
TGAAATTCAAAAGATTTTAACATGCATAATACCAAATAGGAAGTGTGATGAACAAAAAAATGAGAAAGATGATTCAACTCAGATTTATTCAGGAGAGACATTGTTTGCATCCTAATGAGGCGTACCATATGGTTAGCCAATCAGCTTTAAGAAAAGGGCCTTATAGGTCTGTTTAAACCCATCATCCTTCTTTAAAGCCCCCAGAAGATCCTCAGTGTCTTTTAATCGTTTTGTTGTTTCTCCTCTCCAACATTTTAAGGGGTCTGCGCTCAGTGCTCTTCATGTTTCTCTCTCTCATTTCTCACCGGCATAGTCTGTGGGACTCCATCACCTCCTCTCCATCTTCTCTTTATTTTCATGTCCATGTCAGTGTTCGTCCTGTTTGCAAGCACCCTGACACTTCCTCAATAGCCTCGTCTTCATGCAAGATTAGTGTGAGGCCCCAGAGTCTCCAGCTCAGGCCATTCCAGTGACAATGCAATTCTGAGCATGTGTGTGTGTGTGTGTGTGTGTGTGTGTTTGCATGCAAAACACTGTTTGGTGACATTTTCTAACATTTAGTCTTGCATAATGCGCCCACGCAGAGGTGGCTGTTGCTTCATGGTGGAAAGCACTTTTAAAGACTGCACTTTTCCAGTTAAAATATTCAAACATCCTTGAAACAAGATGAATTCTCTTAATAAGCAGCATTGCGTAACATGTTAAGGCTTGTTTTCTTGAATTGTTTCTTTCGTGTTCTGCACGAACTTTATTACCTTTGTAAGATTTACGCTTTAAATAAACGCTTTAAAAAATAATTTGCCGGAACCTAGATTAAGATACGTCTTCTGCAGTTTTTATTCCAACGTAAGTGTATCTTGTATATAAGTGTGTTTTGATAATTTGCTGCTGGCGAGACAAAAATGCTGCTTGAATAATTTTTTGCAGTGTAAATAATATACTGCAACTGTAAACTGTAAGAATTTTCTGTAAGAAATTCTTAAGTTATGATGTTACAGTTTGCCGAGGATTACACACCAGGATTTTAAACAGACATCAGCTATCATAGTTTAATACATCTTTTGAGGCACAGGAAGTAGTGAAATATGTGTTTGATCAAAAATATGAGGAGAGTCATTATTAAGGACTGCGTGTTGTGTGTGAGCCCCAGTATTCATAGTTTAATGCCACTCATCTATTATTTTGTCACAAACATTAGAGCATTGAAATGTCATTGTCGGAATAAGCAATGAAGATTAATAGACAGCCACAATAAGATTTACGTCTACCATCTCATTCTCTTAACTGTCGTCATGTTTTTCTGTTTTTTTGACATGGGGGTTATTAATTTAATTTTGTGCATGCATCTCTTTATTGGACAATTTAAGTAGCGTGACACTAAATAATTGAGGGTAGAGAGAGAAGGATTTAAATCAGGATACATGATGCGGGTCAGATTTGAAAAGTTCACACCGGAATTAAAGTTAAGTCACCATTTGCACACCCTCATGTTACTCTAAACCTGTGTGACCTCTGTTAATGCCAAACTTGGTATAGGACGTCTTGACAAGCTTAGTTTGAGTGTGTGTAAATGGGATTTGAGAGCTATCCCAGCCTGCAAGGAACGTTCTCAGAACGTTGGCTAACAATCAAAAATGCTATTGCAGACATACATAGTTTACCCTCAAGGGGTAGCTATCAAGTAATGATAGTAAAACATTTTTGTTACTTATTGGAAACAATAGGGAAACATTCTTACATGCTAAAATTGTTAGCTGGAATGGTAAAGGGCGCGATTTTTAGTGAACAATGACTTTTATTGTAGCCTGATTCACAAACTAAGCTATCGTATGGCTTTGTAACTCGGAAGGTATGAGTTGTATTTTTCCTGGGTCTTTATTGGTGCTTGACAGCCCCAGTTTCCATTCATTTTCATCGTATTCCCGAAACAAAAAAAGTATGCAGTGTTTTTCTCCACAATTCCTTTAATTGCTTGTCCAGTCCAATGAGCTTTGAGAACAGAGCCCAGGTGGTGCTTAGCTGCCTTAATAAGTCCCGAACAGGTCTGTCCCCTCCTGCAGGGCCTCGCAGCACGTCCACAGAACTAACCTCACAGCTCCAGCTAGTCAGTAATGCGGGATGCACTGCTTCTGTAATTAGATTACGGACTGTCTGAGCACACTGATGTGACTGCCAGGTGGATTTAGAATTTGGAGAATAGATGTTAACATGTGAGAGCAGATGGAGCTTCTTATCTCTGCTGGGTCTTTGCTTCGTCTGTGTAGCACTCGCTACATACTAGGGTTGTGTGGTATATCACTACTAAAACTGAAAAATGTACATTGGTTTATCGTAGGGGTGTAATGTTACACCAGTGTAATGTCACGATTCGGTTCATGTCATATTTTAGAGACGCGGTTCGATGCGGTTCTGTTTGCTGTGGGGGCTAATAATGTGCAGCAGTGTGAACATTAAGTTTTAAACACAGAGGTCTTGACTAATTGTCTTTTTATTCACCATTTACCTTTTTGTTCTTCCGTTCGGCAGAAATATGGACCTAGCAAACGAGCAAGACATTGTGCCGTTATTAACATTCATCTCTGTTATCCCGATTAATTATTTTCACTTTTGCTTCCTTCGGCACTCATAAATATTAATGATAGTGCCACATCTTTCTGTCGGAGCCAGAACAGTCTGCTGGTGAATTTTCTGTGTCCGCTTCTGTTTTTTTCCTCTCTTTCAATGTTGTCAATGTTTGTATGTGTACGTTTCCGGAAACTTGTTTGGCAATGTCTGGCCTCGTGAAAGTTGTACAGTTTAAATCTTATGTACGTCACCTACGCACATGCCTCAGTGCCTCGCTTTGTACTTCAAGAAATGAAAGGGAGAAATAATAGTTAAAAGTTTGGCTCACGACAGGGCACTGACGGATAGAGAAGGTGTTTGGGAGGAAATGAAATGGACAGAGGCAAGTCGTTCATCTCTCTGCTGAAACAAGAAAGTCTGTGCAGCGAAAAGTAACGTTTATTTCAGAAAATGATCTTAACCACCCATTTGAAAGAGACTTTCATCTGTCCGGCCAAAGATACTATAATTGCAGGCTAATCAACCAGATAAATTCATTTTGGTTCACAGTGAATTAAATACTCCTCGTTTGGTGAGTGACGAAGCATATGACAGATGAAACTGGCTTTAAATTGGAGGTACAGCTTGGGTGAAGCTTCAGTGTCATAGACTTACGGTTTGAATTTGTAATAAGGAAGTGAACAGACTTGATTGTGGATTTTTTTAATTTGACATATGAGCTTTAGACATATTTTACTCTGATTGGCTGTTGTATTGAACTGGTGCTTAATAGTACGGTTGCAGCCATAGATCAGTGGGTTCTGCATCGTAAAATGATGCGTCGGCCCCAAAGCAATGCCTGATGGGTAATCTTGTCTCCCTGCAAAAGACAACCAGATATAAAGTGGGCTGATTGAATTAATTAAATTAATGCAAGGGCTTACGAACCACTTACTGAATTACTAACTGGGGAA
The DNA here is from genome assembly GCA_036877575.1 of Botia almorhae. Lineage (NCBI taxonomy): Eukaryota > Metazoa > Chordata > Actinopteri > Cypriniformes > Botiidae > Botia > Botia almorhae. Next base: position 3,519 of record JAZGTJ010002177.1, read on the forward strand.
AGCCGTTTTCCTGATGGCTGCTCACTCTGCTGTCTCTGCCATCACTGCGTTTCTAATTAGACTGATCGTCTTTACTACCCCACCCAGATGGTAAACACAGAGACATGTTTATGTGTGTGTACTGTATGTGCGTATGTCTAAGCAAACAAATGAAACTTTTAAATGGAAAAAGGAGAGGAAATCACGCGTATGTGCGTATGTTGTAAGTTTGATATGACGTTGCGGGTTCAGCAGGAGGAAACTGTTGAACTGAATAAACACTCTTTAGCAAATATTACTAAGAAAATACAGGATGGTCTCAAATGCTAATGTGTATGCTTATCAGCATGACAGTCAGAATCTGGACTCTGACATTTAACCTTCTATATTAACTTATAATAGCTTATCAGAGCAGTGTGAACTGAAGTGGCACGTGGTGCCAGTGTGAACTGAAACTGGAGCAGTGGTCCCAAGTCAGATACAGTTCACTTTCTGTAAACATTTTCACAGGACAATTGGCAAAAAGCGTGAGAGAGAGGGAGAGAGAGCGAGAGAGGCAGGGAACAGCATACAAAAACGAGGAATGTAACAATGGTGAGAATAAAATGTTCTAGAGACGCGAGCATGAATGAATGTGCTTTGTGAGAAACCGCGGTCACGGGTCAGGAACGAGTCTTTCAGACATATTAAACTGTCAAAAAGTGCCTTTGGGAGCGAGAAGCGGGGGAGCAGTGTGCGATTCGTTTGTGATTTAACAAGAAGTATGAGTCAGTTATTCAAAAGGATGCTTTCGGGTGCGAGACGAAGCACATTGGCGACTGTAACCGTGAGAAGTAAATTAGTGAGCGGCCATTTATGGGAGGGAATATGATTCACCTCCCAACTGTTCTCAGTGAGGTTCTTAAAAGGCGTGACCCTGCGGACATGAGTCCACACAGCCCTTTATTTCAGCACTTTGCCTCAGCATTGTACATTATTGATTACTAACTGTAGAGACAGTGGAGAAGGGCTGTGATTTTGAAACTGTAGCGCACACACTGACAGAAAGTAAGGCAGACTAGATGCTCTTGTCATTATCTGACACCTCCTGCTGTGGGTAACCTCAGCTCTTCTGCTGTGTACTGAGCTACAGCAGCTGCTCAAGGCCTTGAGGTGAGGGGGTAATGATGGGGAATATCACACATGTACATACACATTGATGGGTCAGTGTGTGTCAGGGTTTAGGACCCTTCAGCGCATCAGAGGCATGCTTCCAACACCGTGGTCGTTCCAAGAGGGTAGGCGGCATAATTATACTGGCTTCTGAGATGCTTCATTTTGGCCAAATTCTAATGCAGCATCACATGTATCCTTCGGGGAGAAAGCAATCCCAGAATGCATCGCGACAACCTCAGTGTCTTTCAAAATGATGGACAGAAGTGAGATAACTGCGAAATGAACGTTTAAGCCAATATTTGTGTGAGCTGTGTATTTTTATGCGTATTTGTGTATTTGTGATAAGCAGTACGCATGCTTCCGATGGCAGCCCTTACTAGATAAGATGTTTAACTGTTAGATAACTAGATAAGATGTTTAACTGTTAGATAACTAGATAAGATGTTTAACTGTTGGATAACTAGATAAGATGTTTAACTGTTAGATAACCAGATAAGATGTTTAACTGTTAGATAACTAGATAAGATGTTTAATTGTTGGATAACTAGATAGATGTTTAACTGTTTTGTGATGTGCAGCAAGACCACTATTAAAGTTGAGCTATAGCTTGTATGCGTCTCTGACAGAAACCTGCCAGTGCTGGGAGATGAATAAAAGTGCGTGACTGAGGAAAGTGAGAGCACTGCATGATTTTTAGCTCAGCTCAAATCGAACCTCTGAGAGTTCAATGGTTTGCGCAAAGACAGATCGCTTGTTAGCACCCAGGAGATAGAAAATGTTTTCCCACTTTACTGAGCATGACTAAGGCTTACTTAGATCAAAAATACACTGTGAATTGCTGTAGCATTAGACGTGCGTCAGGAATTATGTATTTTGTTGGAAGAATGTGAGGGGAATTTATGGCCATTGATCCAGTGTTTATTTGCACATACTGTCTGTGTTGTTTTAGCACCCGAGTCACTAAAGGAATTATGCAAATGAGGTAACGGTGCAAACTTGGACAAATGTTTAGTACTGAATGCGGTTTGCACGGTGAAGTTTTGGTGCCATTATAACTCATTTCTACAAAAGTGACTTAAGTATTACTATCGTGATTGCTAGAAATGCGCATAGACATTTTAATTTTTTGTCGAAAATTTGGTTTACCGCCTGGACAGAAATCAGAGCAGTGTTTTAATGCGGCAAGCAAATAACGCAGAGTTTTGAGTATGTGCCTTATAAAATAAAACTTGTTTTAGAAAGTAGCTATTTGTGTTTATAGCAACAACTTATTTGACTTCATTTAAATTCTCATTGTGCGCGACCATTTTATCGTATTTAGTGCCTCATTAAACTGGCGTCTTGGTTTATAGTAAAGAACGCACATTTTTTTCCATTGATATGCTGTGTGCGAAAGTTTCGTGATTTTGCCACTGTGTGTTTATGCATACAGGTGTATGAATGGAATGTGAATGTGTTTATCTACTGTAACTATACATATTTATGCCGTAAATTGGATGTTAATAAGCCCTCTGAGACACGGCTCGGTTGCAGACGGAATGAGGGAGTGATGAGAGGAACCGAGCGCTTGTTAAAAACATGAGTCTTAAATGAACGAGCAATACCAAGATCATTTGAGTCACTTAGCAGCCTGGTGGCATCAGTATATAAAATATCAATATTATAGTGAAATTTAATGCTCTTTGTCCTCCCTCCTCTCTGCCTCATCAGTTCCCACAATAAAATCAGCTGTTTAAACAATGAGAGGAACCCAAAAAAGAACAGAGCGTTCGATGAGGAGCAAATGGGCAGGTGGAGGGGAATGTTTGGAATGGAAACGTTTTAGGTTCGCTGGTGGGAGGTGCAAGTACGTTCTCGAGGAGAATGTTAAAAGCGCGTGAGTGTTTTTCTGGGGGAGCTATTTTAGACTCTTCAGCGCGCATAGCTCAGGAGGCATATATGATGCTTACTCACCCATCAACATAACACCTGGTACAGGGAGAGGGTAAGTAGAGATGAGAAGAGAGATACGAGGGGAGAGAAGTGAAAAAGTGACAAGCACTGGTGACATGCCGAGGAAGAGCCTCACTGAGAGGGCTGCTTTCTTCATCCTTTCTTCTGATTCGTTCAGTCTTGTTCTCCCATGAGTTCTTCCTCTCTTCTCTCTCTTCATCATCTTCCCATTCCACCGAGCAGATGAGTCTGTCTAGTTCTTTGGTGAAAGCTTGCAGTGCTTCTGAGGCTGAGGAGCCTTTTGTAGTCGATACTCATAGATGCGATACATTTTTGTCAGTATCGACTCTAAATCAATGTTAACATAACATCAAAAATATGAGAATAACACACTCTCAAATATTAGCAAAATGCAAATATTCCTGCAGAAGTTTGCATAAGTAGGACTTTGCATAAGTAGAGTCAAGATCATGGCTTCTATTCCCTGGAACACACATACTGAGTAACTGTATACCTTGAAAGCACTCAAAGTCACTTTGGTGTTTTGTCTTTAGAGATTAGGCAAACACTGCTTCAAGTTTTCTTGACAACATGCCAAAAAAAAACTTAACAGCAATAAGTGGCTTTTGTTTGATGTCATAATTAATGTTTGATTAACATTTGATTAATGTCACAAAAACAGTAGCATGTCTGTTAAACTGCATGTGCTCTGCACAGAGTAACGCAAGAATTGCATTGCGCACATTTTGTGCAAATATGCACATTAGCCTTCTAAAGCGCCCATCTGTCATACTGTATGTTGGTACTGAAATGTGTTGATACTTGGTACTGATGCTGTAGAAAGATGATCTTTACATTTAAGTACTGATCTGGGACCAAAGTTCCAGTACTTTTGACATCCCTAGAGTAGCCAAATGCTGATGGTTAAAGCGAGTGTGTGAGAAAAAGAGACGGATTAAAGAATGAAGGAAAAAGGAAAAACAGTTTTCTCTTTGCTGGTGGCAGACTTGGGATGCATGGCTTCTGGTGACCCAGATACACTCTCCCCCTATCCCAGCATCCACCTGCCAAACACTGAGGGCTTTGGATAGTTAAAGCAGAGGAAAAGAGAGGATTTGAGTCCAGAAAGAAAAGTGTAGACACTTCAACATTGTGAAAAGCTGTGGACCAGAGCAGAGAACATAATGTTTTTGTACTTGCCATGTTTGTGTGTGTGTGTGTGTGTGCGTGTGTCTGCCCACGCACACCCGCTTGTAGGCAAATGCCTGGAACATGGAAAAGGCTGCTGTCATCCGTACCTTCTGTCTTACCATCTGTTTGATACTGATGTGTGTTTCAAGTCCTTTACCTGCATTTCTATCAGTGTGTGTGTTAAAACGAACTTTTTTAATTATGATACATTACATCAATTATACATTCGATTATATCATACCAAAGATGTGTTGAATTTGATAGATCATGTATTCAACAACATCATTACCGGAACAACTACAGGCTCACATGAGTGTATGGCAGTTTTGATTCAGCCATCATTTACTCACCGTCATACGTTTTCAAACCATATGCTGGAATTTTATTTCACACAAAAGTCATAGCGATAAAAAATAGAAATATAAAAATTTCCGACAGTTCTTCAGCTGTTTTATGGTTTCAGAAGACTTTGTATGGACTACTTTTATGGTGCTTTAATCTGTTTAGGTCATTTTTAAAGTTTTTTATAGTCATTGTGAACTGTCACCGTATGACGAGTTCAAGCAGCGATTGATCAAAAATGTTTACTTTTGTATTTACACACAAAACAACATATGGGTTATGAATGACATGAGGGTGAGTTATTCCTCTGAGAGAAAGTTGTGATGGCCAGCTTCACAAAAAACTTCAAAGAGAGATTTTTTAAGCCACTTAAATTCTGGCACGGTTTTCCCCAATTGACTTATCATGTGTTGCAATCATCTGTTGTTTCAATGCAGCTAACCAAAGTAAATGGAACATGATTTAGACATGAAAAATGTGTTGCGTTTGGATATCAGCTGGCATGCTTCACTGGGACTTTTTCTCGCGAAGTGCCCACACCTTCTCTCCTTCTTCCTCTCCTCCTCACATCATACGCTCAACTCTTTCCTCACTTGCCCATCTGTCCAACTGTGAAAAAGAGAAAAAAATTCATATTCAGCACACAGTTGGTTTAATCAGCTATTTCCTCACCTCAGGGGTTTGTGTGTGTGTGAGAGTGTGTGTGTGTGAGAGAGTGCTTGTTTTTCTACCACTGTAGGGGCCACATGTCCCCATGAGGATGGTAAAAGTTACACTCACATCTACATTGTGGGGACAAGCCAGCGGTCTAAATGATGCTTTTTTTAAATGTAAAAAAGCAGAAAGGTTTCTGTAAATGGTTGGGTTTAGGGGTAAGGTGAGGGTTAGGGGATAGAATATACAGTTTGTACAGTATAAAAGTCATTGGAAGTCTATGGAAAGTTCTCATAAGGCATAGAAACAAGTGTGTAAGTGTGTGTGTGTGTGGCATCCTGACAGGAAAGCTAGTGAGTTGCACTAATTCGTCTAAGTACTGATGTCCTGCTGTTTTTAGTGGGGATAGGCTGCACTGCTGCCCACAGCAGAGAGATGTAGCATAACATCACTCGTCAGAAACACACTATGGGGTTTAGTCACACAAGGATATCAGTGTCTGGTAATGTAGTTGAAGCATACATACTTTACATACTTTATTTCCTTTTTTATGTACCTAATGCCTTGTGTGCTTAAGGGGTTTTCTATGGCCATTGACTGACCTGGTAATCGTAGTTTATTTATTTTGCTGTATAATAAAGGTAATTGAGGCACAACTACAGGTGCTAAATTTAGCAATAATAAAAATAAAAAAGAACAAAATAATAAAAAAGAACTACCAACTGTTGGCTCATGGCAGCCATTTTAGAATGTCCAAATATTGACCAATTAATGGCTGATTAATTTCCTGATTCTGTGATTTATCATCATTATGGAAATTTGTTACCGTAGGGTGGGTTGTGTTGATCCATCAAACATGAAACAAACATGGCTGTTTTAACACTCTGGGAAGCCCACAGAAGTAAAATAGGTGCATTAACAAAGCCACGAATCTTCACACCCAAATTCACACAAACCCAAATCCTCAGCAGTCAAGTGTCCATGAACACACTGGATGCCAAAACTACTTGCACATTGAATGCACAGTAATCCAGGTATACAAGTACACCTTAAATGTGGATTTGGCAGTGTGAATTTTGGTGTACACACAAACACACACGCCAAACAAAGGCCCGCGTCCAACACGTAATGCTGTGTAATCCCAGTTTCATAGTGATTACTGTCCAATTACCCATTTATGCTCAGAGTCTCTCGTCTCTTTGGAGGATAGAGAGTATTAGCTGATCATTTTGGCTACTCTGTTTACATTGGGCGGAGCCTATAGAGAAGTTAAAGGACAAGACTCTGGATAGGTGCCCAGGGTTTAATTATTCATAAGGGAGAGGAATGCCAATGGTTAAGCATCTTTCCAATATAGCAGCCATGTAACACCCTCTTCTGACACAAATGCAAACACACCCAAACACAGATACACAAACATGAACACAATGCCCTGTAGGTGTTTTTGTTTTGCCCTTGCTGATGCCGTCTGCTTCACCCTTTTCGATTTGCAGTTTAGGGAAACGATTATCCCCCCAAATTCATTTGTGTGCACGTGTTTTGTGGTTAATGTGTGTTTGTAAGGCAGGGTTGTTAGTATGTCAGAGTAAGTGTGTACGCGACTGAGGGTGTGGAGGCCACATCTGCACAGGGCTTCGTTGCCCACCAGTGTCTTGCGTTAATTTCCCCCCTAAAGGTTTTTCCCAAAATGCATCTCTGCAAATGTCAGTTTTATTGCCAGATCGGTTCCAAAGGGTCTGTATGGGCCAGTGTGCATTCAGGCCCACATGGTTGTCTCCTCCTTGCGGTCCAGCGTTTGGCAGCTGTAGGTGTGAAAAATGCCAGACACAGCGGAGGCTGAACCTGTGGCTGTCTCATTAGGTTCTGTGTGTCACCAGAACCAGGCAAGACAAACACCCAACCTCCTGTACCACCTCGCCTGTTGTCCTCCTCACTCTCACCTTCCTTTCCTTTTGTCTCTCCAAGTTTGATCACTGTTAATGTGTATCTTGCAGGCTTCCTTGTGACATCTTTGCCTCACTGCATTCGATCAATGTGTCACCATCGCCTTATTATGTCTCATCAGCCCTCATGTCATCAGCAGAATGAATCTTGAGATAATGAACGTCTAGAGTTCTTAAGATTAACTTAAACTTTTCTCACTTTCTTTGTGGGGTTGTTTGCATGTGATCAATGTGACTTTGTATGTCTCTGAATGTCTATACAGTATCTGTCTGTCTGTTTGCAGTATCTGAATTTCAAATTACATTGTCTGTCTGTCTGTCTGTCTGTCTCTTTATTGTGTCTGTCTGTTAGTGAAAGATTTTATGTGTGTGTGTTGTTTTTCTGTTTAATGAAACAGCAGCTGGGGAGAACCAAAATAATTAACTCTGCATAGCTTGAGGAATACATTTATACAGTCTTCCAAGTAGGCAGTTGCAGGTCATCTGATACAGAAGGTGATAATGTGTCCTCCAATCCACTTCCTGGCAAACCTGTCCCATGAGATATACTGTATAATCTCCCAAATTCCCTTTCTGAACATATGAGTCAGGAAGTATTTATTCATAATACATGTTCAGCATCTCTGCCTACACTGACTGGTTCCCTTTGAGATTCAAGCCTCTGGCTGCAAGTGTGTCGTAGATTATTAACAAACATTAATAAAAGCTGCACCTTGTACTAAAATATTATTATGGTTAGCAAAGCACAGCTTGGTGCCAGTTGGGATAGAGCTGCTGCTGAGCGACGTGTAGTTCTCCCCATTAACTCCTGAGGGCAACCACTTTTAAATGGCTGTTTAGTTGTGGTGCATTAATAAAGTATAGCTGTTCTGGTATATTTATTTTGCCTGACTAAACAGAGAAAAGATAATGACACTGAAAATGCTAATGATAGACCAGAAGCTGACCTGAGGGTGAGGAATAATTGTCATAAAGTTATTTCAGGTAGGGTTTTATGTGAGAGATCAACAGGGCTGTGAGACTATGAAGAGGCATGTTGGACTGTCAATAGTGTCTACTGTGTATATGTCTCTTCTTCGATGTATTCAGTGTACATAAATGTATAGAAAAGCGCTTTGGTCAGTATTTTCTGCATGAATAAATTATGAAATGGTTCATCATTTCAATTAACAATCATTCGCAATTAATCAAAGGCTGCTTGTGGCCAAAATCAGGTTTTTATGTTGGTTATCTGTCTATGTGGTGTTTTTAATATGCTTTAAGACAAACCATTTGCGGATTCATGAGTTAACACTGTATTGCTAAGTATTTTCTCATTAAAACTGCAGTTTACCGAAGACAGTCTTAAAAATGTGGTTTAAAACCACCTGTTTTCTACATCACAAATATGTTGTTACCAATCACGTTAACAAGTGGACAGATCGGATCAGGTAGTCCGAGCTGACGGGGACTAATTTGCATATTTATTTTCTATATGAGAGCTTTGTAATGGTACTTTAGTGGGCATTATTCTGATGTAGCCTATTGGTCTTTGGCATAAAGTCAAATCCACTTTACATCTTATTCTGGTTAAGAATCTTGCAGTGGCTCATGGTGCATAAGCAGTTATGTCTGATGTGAATATCAGGGGACTTTGATCTAATTGACTTGTATAACGTTTATTGGTACAGTCAAGTGAAAAATAAAGCTGTGTATGCGGTATTAATACCATCAATTTGTTTCATCCATACAGTTAATATGAACTTGAAGCCTTGGCACCAAATAAGGGATGTTTTAATTAAACGAATATGTTATGATCACAGGGCATCTATAATGTGACATTCGCCTTCTACAATCTGATCTCCCCAGGTGATACCCCCAGGCCCCCCCCAGCACCCCCCCCCCCAAAGGGGAGGCGGTTACTGAGAAACTGATCCCTCCCATGTTGCTTGCATGAGTTTAGTTCAATTCAGTGTGAATCACTTTAATGGGAGGCTCTGACGTGTAATATGCCATGTTGTCTTATCGTCTACTGGGTTTCCATTGTTGCACCACTGCACTCCAATTTCGCCTGTGAAACACGAGATTTATGGCCAGGCTTTCTCTTCATAGAACTGATATCTGAAGGGTTTGGCGCTTGTGGAAAAAGGTCACGGTCGTTTGCGCCAGTTCAGTCTTTATGTGAGGTCAAAGAGGTTTTATGGATTAGGAAGTTCTGTGAGCTTCGGTTCTTTTAAACCTAAAAAGCATATAAAAAATGATTTTTAAGTGACCAACATGAACCTCAAGCTGATACCTGCTAATGACTTTAACTGAGCTAGCTCGATGAGGCGCCTTATATTCTTTGCTGTCCTTTGCTAATTTATCTATTCACTCTGCCCTGGTGCCTTAGACGCCTTCTGTCTGGTATTTGATGAGAGCTATTTGTTTTTCCAGAAGAGCTACAGCCTTTTGTTGCTTCACAGAGGGTGATTATTCAAAGACCGAAGCAGCGGAATTGCTCTTGCATCCTAATACACACACAAACTGCCATTAGGTCTTATTAGTTGTGGGCCACAGGACAGCAAATTATTAGAATTTGTGATGAATGTCTCGAAAAGGAGAGACAGTGTTATTTCAACAAGCTTTTGGTTCATTCAGGGACTTTGTTCTATTGCCAGAGAAGGAAAGAGAATGAAAGAACTGCAGTTATACACTGACCAACACACTCAAAGCAGTGGATGTTTTAATTAAGCCTGAATCACGTTTGTAGACGGTCCCTCATGTCTCTTCGTTAAAGGCTGTAGCGTTTCTCTTTATGTAAGGGCTGGTACAAAAGCCTTCAAAGAAACGACAGTGAAAAAAGATTAGCTCTAAAGCCTCTTACCTTTGTTGCTAATTTACATGCCAGTGTATGCGCGGTCAAGTGGAGGCCTTTATACACATTTGGCCAAAGTTCCCAGAGTTTCAAATCGTAATCCTGGAAAACATGTGGTGCTTTTTAGGCTACATAAAGTTGGTTTGATGTCATTGCTTGAAGGAATATTTCACCCCAAAATTGCAATTCTCCTCTCATTCAATCGCTCGTCAGTTGTTCCAAACCTGACTGACTTCTGTGGGACCCCAAATGTAAATTTTTAAAGTTCAGTCACATTTTTGGAGATAATAAAAGCATGTGACAACCGAGGCTATCAAATTTGTGGTTTTCTGTTATAATATTCATAGTTTATGTGTTTGGAACACAGAATAAAGCTGTGTAAACAGACAGAAGTGACAGAAAGTTTCATTTTTTTAAACTAACTCCTTCCTTTAAATCAAACGACCCAGTTGAATTTTATTATGAACATGATTAAAATAGGCCTACACCTCACTAGGACCTGATTCTTTGAACTTGGCAAATCTGTCCCTGAAATTGGTCCAGCTTCTAAATTATAACTAGAATTTCAGATGTCTTGGTCAAGACCTAAAACCTGGTCTGGCAGTACCTTTGGTAGTTCAGTCCGGTGTGCAGTACCTTTGGTAGTTCAGTCCGGTGTAAGTAATGTGCCATAGATTAGTTTGGCAATCTGTTCTCCGAGGCAATTTTCTCCTGAGCAGCTTGTTGCTAGCAGATGAGGTTGGCAGTCTGTCAGTTTCCTATGTGCCACCCTAGCTTCCTGTTGACCTCAGGGTCACCCTATCCATGGTGACACTTCTGTCAAGATTTGATCAGATATGAGACCATTTTTAGAGGTGGAAAAAGAGGTGAAGGTTAGAGGCACAGGATGGTGGATGAGTAGAGAGTCATTACTGCTTGTAGGGCTGAAATGACACTCGTCTCCGTGGAAATGTCATTACATCGGACTTCACCGGCTGTCTCACTGTTAGACCCCAAACCAACATGCAGCCGACAGCAACACCATACAGCTGGTGTAGCCAGTGCAGAAAGCACTAATTCCATCATCCATGTCGCATTCTGTTTGCTTGCATTTTCTACTATATCACACATCATATACTGTAAACCGGCACTGTAATGTTTCAACAGTGTTGAACTTAAAACAATGTTTGCTATGTTTGTTCCCTGGAAATCAAACCCATGATCTTGGCATTACTGTACAATGAACTGAGAATGTAAAAGACTACATTTCATTGTTATAATGTCTTTATTTAACATATTCAACTTGTAAAATAAATAGTGTTTTCATAGCATTTTTTTTTTTGCTGTGTGTTATCAAAATTGGTATTAAGAATTGTGAAAACTCCTGATGTTTTATCGACTACTGAATTGTTGATTTTCTGTCAACCCTAAAACATCAGCTTTTAACCTGCCTTTACGACAGCTACCCACACTATAATTCATTACAGTGGTTGTATAAATGACTAAAGCGAGGTATTATGCCCCATATCTGATGGACCCTATGGAGCCCGTGGCTGGCTGATAAGAACAGGAGAACAGTATACCAGCTATGTTGGGTCTCGGTAGAGCTATAGTCAGCTGTGTGGCTTTTTTAACTGTAAAATTGATGCATAAGTCCATAGTTAAATAAACATCCAGCTAGTAAGCGAACACGCTCCAAAGCACACATGATGGATACAGCAGCCTTGTCTCAAGTGTTGGTCACCTTAACAGCAGCTGAGGATTCATAATGATCTCCTCTACAAGCTCTGAGTGGATCTATAATGAAAGCTATGCAGAATCTGGAGATATGGAGGAAACACAAAGCAGGTCACATTAACTGCCAGACCCCTCTTTCCTTCTCTTTCTGCTCCAATTATGGGAGCACATGCTGCCATAATGAGTTATCGAATATGAAATCAAAAACAGGAAGGTGGGGGAGGGGGCGATGAAGTGTGAACGAAACGTGTTATACAGGCCCACCCTGAGTTCCATCGTGTTTGCTTTCTCTCTGGCTGTCAGATGTGGACCACAGACCAAAAATAGATGAAACCTTAACAAGTGACAGATGTTTGTCTGTCGCTCCAGTTCCCCAGAGAGATTGTACAGATAATGCTGGTTTCACAGAGACAATCTGATAGCTTACTGGCTGACTGAATCATCCAATCCTATTTGCCCACAAGTCTTGGAACCCATCTTCAAGATGTGATCTCCTTAGCTGTCCTAGCTGAGCCCAATACGGCAGCTTTGGGCCTCTCATCCGTGCTCAGGCACATGTTAAACAGGCTCTCCAATCCGTGGCGTGCATCGGTAATTATTGTTGATTTGGATGTTGTGGTAAGCAGACATTCTGAGCTGATAAGTAGGAGTCATATTCCATGGCCGTAAAACTACGTGATTACAGTGATGTGTGAAATGTTTGTGATGTTAAAATACTTTCATCTTTAAACATCATTAAATAAGCCATTTGTACATTGATTTCTCTGGAAAGTGTACCACTGTGATGCTTGCAAAATGTTGGTCTGATTATTGGATCATCTCAACTGATTCGTCATAGAAAACATTGGCTCAACCAATGGCGTGTGTTTGGGCCTGGACTATCCAACCAATGGCTGATTGGTTTATTGGCTGATTAATGGCTGGTTTTTGTTTGTTGCCAGAAATGACACACCTTGAATTTTACTTTTCACTCGAGTAGGTGGTGTTTAATATAATACATTTCAGATTATGTCAGTCTACACAATATGTACCATACACATTAAGGGTTAGCTGTCTTATTTTATAATGCACCTGTCTGTATGATGACCTTAAGGTCATTCATCATGATGTTAAATGATCTTCTGTGGAGCAACAGAGCATATGGACTAAGCAGCTCTTCGGTTTTATCGTAATTAGATGAGGGGAGTTAATTAAAGCCGCAGGACAGGGTCGAATGCATAACACATCAAAACACGCATGGAGGTACTAAACTGGTGATTGCTAGGGACTGGTAGAGATGGTCATGTTATTGTAATGGTTGACCAGAAACGGGTCAGTAACTAGGGAGTCATGAATATTTGAGGCGCAGGGTCATTCACTGTACAGACATCCAAACTCTTGTTTGGTGGACTGTATTATACCTGGAGTAATTTAGTCATTTCTTTCTGTGGTTTAAGCAGAAACCTATTGACTCCATTTGTGATTGTCACACCCCTGCAGTTACACTTAAAACTAAAGAGGCGTGGCCTGTTCACCAGGGAGCGTATGGCTCTCTATCTCTCATTCAGAGACCAGGATATAGTGAAGCATGTGAAATAATAATGAAAGAGGCCGGGAGAAATAATCTGCGCCACACATGGAATGCGGTAACTAAGGATTTGCGAACATTACTTTTTCATCCCTCCATTATATTGCTGGGATTAGTTTACAGAGTGAGGCGAGCTTGAGCTGCTTACTAACTTAATCACACTCAAACACAATGAGAGATTTTACCTTTACATCATCAGATCTGGCCAGATGGCATTTTTATTCCTGCTTCTGGGGTGATCATTATGCAAATGGTACAAAATTTATGTAATTAGCTGTTCTAAGAGTTAGGAAGTTAGGCTTGCAAAAAACACCTATACACTTACAATGAGAGGGGGACCCAAGCCATATGTAGGGACCAGAATATTATAGGGATTTGGAGATAGGCTCTTTTGACTGCAATTAACCACCCACAACACTATAAACCACTTAACAATACCATAGCAACCACCCACAACACCCTAGCAACCGCAGTTTTACATGGACAGAACTCAGAAAGTAAAAATCTTGGTATTCAAGTCCCAAAAATTTATCAATGTAAGACTGTAAGAAGAGATGGTGTAATGTTAGTCCTGGACAGAGTTTTACTGTACTGTTTTACTGTACTGTACTGTACTGTTACTATACTGTTTTTGTAATGATTACCCTCTCGTCACTTCAGTCCATCACCATCTTTGGCTTACTGTAGATTTCAGTTACATTGTTTCTTTAACTTTGCTGGTAATTAAACTTTTTGCCTTCAATTGCTTTAACCTTGACATAACAGAGATGCTAGTCTGGAATATGTGGTTGTCTCCTCTATAACTTTTCTTAAGCAAAACAAGATCTACGGGCTACATCAATGTGAGCCACCAGTCTCAGACTCAGTGGGAAGTCTTTGCCTCCGTCGCAAGGGAGATTGATTCCTGCAAGCAATCTGTCAACTGCTTCGTGTAAAGTCACAGAAAAGCCATCCTGGTCTTTTGTTTCTCAAGAATAAATTCTTCATACCCTGTGAAAAAAAAGACATCTGAAAATAAAGGGATATGATTTCAATCCATTTCGAATTTCTGTAGCCTATGGGTGGCATCTCTACACCCTCCTGTACTTTTACAAGTCTGGTTTTCAAGATAGACCATGAGGACCATGTGGCTCTCTAAGCTCAAGAGATCAGCATTTATATTCCATTGAAGTTCATAAACTGGTTTTTATGTAGATATAACAGAGTGTAAGTCTGCTGATTACAGAATCACGGCTGTTCTGCACTACTTTGACAATGCCTCGGTTGGCAGAGCATTGTTTCGTGTGTAGAGTTTTATTTTTGGTAAATGGCCTAGAGAGGTTGAAGGGTTTGTGTATTCTGTTTGGAAAAGACTTTTTTTAAGTTGGAGTGGTGAGTGTGAGGTTGGCTCTGTGAAGTTCTGTCAAATGGGGCTCGCAGACAGCGTTGCTTTTCCTCTGTGCCTCCCTCTATCTGATGCTCGCTGTCTCCAAGGTTTCCTGACTACAGCGATGAAAGTTTGCTTTTAAGTCAGCTTCAGTGTGTGTGTGTGTGTGTGTAAGTGGGTTACTGAATGAGAAAGGGAGTGTATTTATATATTTCTCCAAAACTCCAGCTGGCAACACACAGTTATGCGTTGGTGGCTTAATTCGTTCCTCGCCAGCCACCAGAATGAAAATTTGGAAAACCTAATCACTATGGATATTTTCACGACAGTCTTCTATGATGGAGACTGGTATGTACAGTATATTACCTGTCTGTACAGTACTGACCTGTGGTGTCACGTATATGCAAGGAACAAATCTCATTACCAAAGAACCAGAAGTATATAGTTAAAATAAAAACAATGGAAATGCCGTTTGAAGACATTTATGACAAGAACACACAAACTTTAATCACTCGCTGTTGGCAACAGGTAAATGTTGGACCTGGACATGTAGATAATGATGTATATACAGTATGTATGTGGACACTTGAACACAAAATCATGGGTATATGCTGCTATAACAGCTTCCACTGTTCTGAAAGGACTTTCAGCTGGATGTTGGAACATGGCTGCAGGGATTAGCTTTCATTCAAACAGAAGAACATCAGTGAGGTCGGACCTGGTTCACAGTCTGCGGTCCTCCTCAACCAAGTTATGTTGAGGAGGTCTAAGGTGTTTGCTTTGTGTTCTTCCACACATGACTCAGTAAATTTCTTTATGAACCTTGCTCTGTGCACATGGGCATTGCCATACAACAGAAAATGTCTCTGTTTTGCTAAAAATATTTGTCTAAAACGATATACTAATAATGGCAAATGTAGTGTGTAAACAGGGTTAAGGAGTGTGCAATCATTTGAGGCTATTGAAGTTATTGTTTTTTAATTTTTCTGTGATTTTCTATATTCAGCATGGTTTTAATTAAGGTGATAGTGATGTAGTGTGTGTGTGTGTGCGCGCATTTGCATTTGAAGTCTGCAGCTGTAATTGCATGTCTGTGCTATGGTTGTACTCTGTATCTGAGCTATGAGACTTGTGTAGTTCTGGGAGAATCAGGTCTACACATAATACAGAGTTATGAAATCCACTACTGTTTCCATGGCTTAGTGCGTTTTAAATGGATTTCTATATGTCTTTCTTTAATAAAAGCAGGATTTGATGGTTTTCTGTGACATCCAGGGAACTGGGCTTGTCATCCGGAAGACTATGAGATCCGGGAGATAAATTTCTACACAACAAAAATAAAACAGGTGATGGAACAGAGATGTCACAATAAAAGAGTGGCTACTTTTGACATGTTGACTTTGAATGTTAAGGTTAGTGATACTGGGTAACCAGTCATCCCTGCAGTTCCTATGCTGCTTAAAGTCTGCTTGAACTTGAAGCTTGAAGTTCCAACTGTTTACACTGTTGTGACATAATGTAGTGTTAAATCAAAAAGGGGCGTGGCTTGCTTTTTCACTGGGAATTGATTGGTTATTGAAAAGTAGGCGTTTCGAATCTCGCAGTCACTGACCATTGGAGGGG
>JAZGTJ010002177.1:19852-44929 GCA_036877575.1 Botia almorhae
GAGTAAATGTGAATTTTTTTATTTGAATATTTAAATTTTTGTGGAAAATGTTTTTATTTGCGTTTTATCGTATTCTAAATAACATTCATTTGAAATTTCTTATATCTTATTTAATACAATTATCCAAGAAAAAGACAAGGCATAAATGGTAGAGAATATTTTTCCCTTATACATCCAGACATGAGTGTGAACCAAGTGTAAACACTCAAACATGGACAAACAAGTGTGAAAAAAGTAGTATTATATTGTGCATTATATATAATGTATTATATATATATATATATATATATACATTATGTATAAGAAAAAAGTATTATATTGTTGATTTGGTTGATCTGTGTCCAGTCACAGCACAATGCACAGTTCGAACAGTTTTTTTTTCATTTATCCAGCTTCATCCAGAGATCTGTCATATCATTAGCTTTATTAATAGAGTTAGCAGGGATTGCCCTCAGTGACTAGCTCCCTTAACCAAACTTACCACTGTTCTGTGCTGTCAGACCTGAATGAACTGACAGGCCGCATAAGGCCTTGGATGAACGAGACGGCTTTTCTTTGCCAAAATGCCCCTGGGCACGCAGAGTTCAAAGACTGGCTCAGTCTGGCCCCTCAGCAGCCCGCATTTCTGTTTACAGCAATGACATGGCACATGTGGCAGGGCAGGAAGCAGAAAGCCTTGTTAGCCAGTAGCGTGAGGAGGCCAGAGGGAGAAAGTGCCAGGCTTGTAAGGAGCTCAGTTCTCTGTCAATCTGTGACGTAAGCAGTGTTTAAAAGGTATTTCAGATCTCCGATCCAAAATCTACATTAAACAAACACAAAGTCACAATGTTAAAGAAAAGTTTTCTTTTTTAAATTAAAATTCAGTTGTTATTTACTCATGTAATTGTAAATCTGTATGAGGTTCTGGAACATTTCATGCAGTCTGGCTTCACTGCTTATTATTCCATACAATGAAGGTAAATGATGACTGAGGTTGGCTGAATAAATGATTAAATGACAAAAATGATTTTGATTAAAATAGTTTATATCCTGAAGTGATTTATTTGCCATTATTTAACCACTTTGAGTTTATTGACGGTAGAAATTATTGTGACAAATAAATGCATAAAACAGTAATATTATTATAACATAATGTGAAAACAGTTATTCACAGTGCATCTTGGCACCAAAATGTTGTTAAAACTCTGTGATGTAATATGTGGGAAATCATTTTTTATGATTGTCCTAAACTTTTGATGTCAGATTTATTTCATTTAGATGTGTTTTATTTTTTATTTTATCTCGCTACTTCTGAATTCGCAAACATTGTCTGATTTGATTGAGAAAATGGCCCTGTTCACACCTCCAAACCTCTAAACAAAATAATGTTGTTACAGAATATTGATAATGAACGCTTTATGGGAGGACCTAAAGACATTAAGGGAAAATGAAAAAACTGTCAAATGAAAGTGTTTGTTATGAATAATTTGTTGCTTGTAAGAATAATGAATTTTCATGTATCGGAACACAAGACATTTTTCCATCCCTGTCATTGGAATCATGTGCTGTGGTTTATCCTTCATCAAATCCTCTGATCCTCATCATCTTTCCTGCTATTTTCAAGCAGCAGCACATGACTGTGACCGCATCCTTTAGCACCCCATTATATCTGAACCTTTGTCAAATAGCCACTGTCAGACTGGACCACCGGCCATGTGCTTCTAAAGTCTGTGTCCTCAAAGAGCAGTTCAGCCATTGTTGCTAAGTTACTCTGGCTTACTGGATCCAGCCTGGTTTAAATAAATTACCCACCACCCTCACATCAGAGGCAGGATTAACACCCCACTGAAATACAGGGGCTTAGTGGGGCAAAGCAATCCTCAGATATGGACAATCAAAGAGACTCATGGGGACAGATTAATGTTGGCCGAAACCCAGAGGCAAACTTCCCCTGATTTGAAATGTGTGGAGGTTTTACCAGATACTCATTAGCTATGATGTATCTATCGCATGTGTTAGCGTGGGTATGATTAATGCAAACATGACTTAAATTATTGCTCAGGGTGAAGGAACAGGAGCACCCTCATAACTCAAAGGTATTGAACTGTGGGGTCATATTTAGGGCCCAGATTATTTAGAGACTTGTGCATGGGCTTTTTCACTCTGTGCAGTACTTATAAAGATGCTACGGTGTATATGAATACAGTGTATATGAATATTATGAATATTCATAATGATGTCCTGGTAACAGCCTAGCATTGTGGCAGTTTTCCAAAGCCAAGGACCACATTTTCTCTTCCAACGCCAATGTTTCTCTGTTAATCGCATTCTACACGTGTATCTTTCAAAAGCGTGGCGCATGCAATGCATCATTTTTGATGCAGAACATGCGGGAGTGACATTAGTTTCTCAGTGTTGTTGCCAGAGATGTCCACCTGCTGAGTATCAGGGGGATATGAAAGAAGATGGATAGGCAATGTGTATGGACTTCATTCCTCCACTGTTGTGTTTTTTGGCAGAGGCGAGATTTGTGCACAGATTGTTGTTCCCCCTTCTTTCCCCACCAGTGTAATCAGTGAGCAAATGGTAGACACCAGGAAGCCCATTCGAGCAGGGCACACCTCACCCACCTCTGCCACAAATATGGCGAGAAAAATAAAATGTGTGCACAGACAATTTGTTATTGGAAGGAGACGTTTGATAACATCTTGCCTGTTCATTTCCTCCTACCTTTCCCTCCCATAGCTGCAATATGGCGCTTATTGTTTGCGTTTTACATACAATACGCAGAAGACCTCTGGTTGTTGTCATCCAGCGCTCTTTGTCCAGGCGCTGTTGTCGAAAGTTGAGAATTTTAAAGCATTTTCCAGATAAGTGGCGTAATTTTTAGTGTTCAGTAAGCTAGTAAGGATAATATTCTGGGTTTAAAAAAAAAACTGAAAATACGAGGAAATAATGACTTAAATGCCTTCGCTGTACGCCGTTATTAGGTAATTAAATGGTTGCACACAAAACGCAACTTTTTCATCCCCAAGATGCTTTGCAAAATTGGATTCATACTGCACTAAAAAAAGCCATGATGCAGGAATGCTGGGTATGAGATATTACAGTAACATACCGTATGACAACACCAGTGAGCTCACAGAGACGGTAAAACAAAGACACAGAAGTAGCAATTACAAATGCCATTTCATGGCCATTAATAAAAACAATGAGCAGCGTTAAAATGAAAACCACAGACAAGGGACTTGGTAAATCAACACACCACTGCAAATGGCTTTCTGTCAATATGATTTTTGCCTGGCGGGGGAAACAGTTCAGATGATGCAATGAGCAATTATCTTTGGGGTAATAATGCCGGTTGTTGCTCAGTTCAATTTAGCAACGCTGTTTTGTATTAGCGGCACTACGGGACCGAGAAGTTAAGAGCCATTAATCTGCTCGCTGCTGCTGATGTTGGCAGACTTTTTTTGACAAGGGTTTCTGTGACTAATGTACAGAGTACATTAAAGAAGAATATTCTTTATTAAAGACGAAACAATAGTGTTATGGCACAAATTGACACAAATTAACCTTTTGCTTCTTAATGTTGAAGTCTCTGTATGCTGACTTGTCACCTAAGCTAAAAGCAGCTTGCACAAGCTTGAGAGACTTTAGTTTTTTTCTGGTTCCTTTAAGGCTTTACATGTAATCCCCAAATAAGATGTATGAGTGTTTGAAAGCAGTTAAGGAGCCATATTGATCGACATCCTACAAAATGGACTGGATAGAACAACTGTTTCTGCAGAAGTCCGACCAGACTGATCTTAGCCAAGCGCCGGCGCTACGCGGCTACGCTTTTGGGAGAAGTGCTCGCGATCAATAAGCCATTAGCACCCAAATGAGCAGACCTGGGAATCTCAAACCCAGCGTTGTGTGACCTTTGCCCACAGTGTCGTTCGTTAACGTCCTTATCTTCCCGCCTTTTGACATCCACCCGGGCGACCTGCTAGAATCTCAAAAGCCAAATCGCTTCCCGGGATGCATCATTGCCCCGGGCTTCGCAAAAACAACGATGAAGAAATGAGATTTTAGCGCTATTATTGTTTGACCGCTCAGACTGAACAACGACGCCTTTTCATAGTCCCTCACTCACCATTTCTCACAATCAGAGAGACAGATCAATGAGGTGGATCTGTAAAGCTCTGATACAAGAAAAATGATGCAATTAAATGGAACTCTTAAGGCACGAGGTGGGTGATGATTTAGCTAAGTGACAAAGTGCGATAAGCTCAATAAATCTGCGTTTACATAGGTTTGCGGGAAACCTTTAATTTGAAGTAGAACAACCTATATGAATTTATTTATTTTTACCCCCGTGGAAATCACTTTTGGGGTGGTCTGGGTCAATTAAACTTCCATTAGATGGGGCAGACATGTCTTTTGACAGACATGTATCTCAGATCTGAGATACAAAGCTCATTTTTAGTCTGTGAGCATTGATTGAATGCTATAAACAAAATCTAAGTAGCAGGTCTCGGCCTCTATAATGAATTCCATTGGGAGTGATTGATTAATTGTGGCAATATTTTTTTAATCAGAGCGCACGCGAAGAACAAGTGGTTTGGAAACAACTTTGAATTACGTGTGAATGCTGTAACGTTCAGCTGTGCCAACTGAAGCAATAAACTCCATCAAACACATGCTTTAATTATAGAAAATAAATTATATAGTTACCCATTCAATTGCAATGCGTTTTTTTAGCGCATGGCTAAAATTGTCAGGTCCAAATTTTTACAGTGCTTTTTGAGTTAAGGATCAGAAATGCTTTGAAAAATCTTCCCAGCAATGTATAAAGAAAATAATAAGGTGAATTCTTTAACATTCTATAATACATAGCTGGGCTTTGCCAAAGGGCCCTGTTTGACTTCAAAGACCCAGCTGTTTTTTTTTTAAAAGTCCTGCTGATATGTGACTCCAAGCAAAGATTTGAGTTCCCTCCAAAACCGGATCAAAGACCCATGTTTCGTCAGCCCCAAAACCATCTTAAGAGTAAATATTTTGGGTCAGGCGATTGTTGCTGTCCATGTTTCTTCACATAATTGTGTGCGTGTTTTTGTTTGTACAATGTACAATTCTCGACTGCACAATGTAGCGCTCGTTTTTGGTGGTCTGTCAGGAAAGGGTTGTGTTTGTACGTACAGTTCAACTGTTTATAAAATGTTTACCTCGTAGCTTTTCCCTCACACAGTTCGTCCTTGCCCTGCTGCCACAGTAAATCAGTCTCATGTATTTGGAGGGCATCAGTGAGCGAGCAGCGTCCGGCTGTTTTTGTGGGGCTTAGGTCCAGGTTGCCGGATCTGCCATCCTGCTGTTTTTCACTCTGCTGCCTCTTCACTGTTCTCATCCCTGGAAAGATGATCATGAGACACATGGAGATAACAACTCATAATCAAACTTGGGTTTTAGCATTTTGTTGAGGCACAATTATGTTTTGCATATTTATGTTTTAAAGGGTTACGGCTAAACTGCCATTATCGCAGGAGAGCAACGTGTTGAGGATAATCTGCATGTTTAAATATGCTTGACACATAGACACTCTACTGAACCATATTGATTTTGTGTGTCATGTTGCACATGCTGCAGTGTTGTTGTATCCAGGGCTAGGATTTATTATTTTGGTTCATTTGGGGTGTGCTCCCTGCTGGAAAATCCATCTGAAACATTTGGGAACATGTTAGCCCATTTCTAGCAAGTATATGCCTTTTTCCAAATTGCCCATTAACTGGCACAAGCCGTTTATTAGTTGGTGAACCAGTGATCCAAAAACCAGATAATGTGAGACGATCTCACTAGTTGGTTGCTGATTTGTTTTCTGGTCTAGGCTGGTCTACCACCATTGGGTTACCGGTTAATGTGGGTTTTCCAGCAGGGTTTTAAACCATGTTGAATTGACCATGTTAAATCAGTTAACACATATGACTAAGTCTGATGCCTAAGTTCCTAGATTTTTACAACCATTTATTGGTGTATTCTCTTTGAAAGCAGGTGTGAATTAGTCCATATAGACCAGCCCACAGAGGAATCCATCTTAGCCTGAGGGATAACTCGCTGATGAGAGAAGGAGATTGACAAATCGTCAATAAATATTAACACTACTGTGCATCATCAAATGATCACTCAGAAACCAAAACCAACCTGGCATGAATTATACAATTTATATTCTTTTTGTCCACGTTTATTTTTGACAACAGCTAAAGAAGTTCAAAGAGCTCTTGATTTCAAGACAGTTTTAAAATCGCAGATTTACAAATCTAAATAATGACTTTAACTGTGGGATTTTATGTACAACAGGTGAAACGAGTCTAAAAGCTAAAATCCACAACAGGCCGATAATGTTTGTGGCAAGTGTTAAAGGTGTAGCTTTATCGGTTCAAAGCATTAAGAGTTCTCGTTGAGCTCAAACTTATTTTTGATGTTTTATTGACGATGGAATTGGCAAGTTGCATGCCATTGTATAGCTTACAGAGAAGCACAACTCTGATGTCTTTTGGGTGAATTCGGGGTGAGAGTGATGTAAGCCAGTACTACTGTACTAGGCTGATGAAATATTGTATCTTTAGGCGACCCGACAGTCTGCTCACTGATCCCTTAGGTCTTTGATGCGTCCACTGGTATTCCCCAAAACCAAGCGCCTTTCCTAAAGCTAGCCACTGCTTCTGGCCCTTGCAATCTGGGTCCACAATGATCTCCAGGCTACAGACTGGTGCTTGAGTTCAGATTATGCAACACAATGACTTCGCTTTGAGCTTGTTATCTAAGTTTGATTTCATCCAGACATTTGCATAGGAAATGTTATAATGAGCCAAACAGTCAAGATAATTGCATATATATGTTTCGGTGATGGTAATCTACAGGGAAAGCGATTGCTATTGGAGGAGCAGGCAACCCATCGCTGCTTAGTTTACCCTTAAGCTACACATATTTGTTGCATATAAACTACATTTCACAGGCTTATTGAGCGCTAATGAGACAATTTGTCTTGTGGTACGAAAGAAAACTCTCTTCACGGGCGTAACCATTCAGAGTTACTTATCTATCGGCGAGAACTGTGTTGTCATTAATACCTTTCAGAAGAATAAAAGTGGCCACGGTACTTTGTGAACTTTCTGGAGATGTTTTAGAGTGAAAAATTGGATATATTAGTTTGTGGGTTGTGCTCAGAAAGCTAAAAATAACAGGAGCAGTAACGCTCGAGTGGGAATGCAAGTGTGAGGAAATGTACTTGGTTCAGAAGGTTGAATTGCTGTCTGCTTGGCTAGTCTTGCTTAAATGAAAATGTATGCCACTCAGGAAAGATTGGCACTCTATACAGCAGATAAAACTGCTTTTTGCCTTCTAATAACTTCTGTTTTATACAAGTGAAAAATAAATTGCCTGAAGTGCAGACATTATCTGTACCATTTTATCACTTACAGGCAGATATCAGCATTGGAACCTATGTGGTATGAATTATTACTTATTAGTTCAACGTAATAGGCTAATTAATTGGTCACAGTCATGTATATTAATCAAGCAATTTATCTGTCTTCTCTATATTGCTGCTTTTGCATAATAGTTTTTTTTTCTTCCACTTGTCATCAGCTACCATTAATTCCTGCCTTGAAAGAAAGTACAATAGCCGTACACTCACTGTATCAGGCGGTAATATTAGATATTGTGATGTACTTTAGAGAAACCATGGTAGATGTTCAGAAAATTTGGTATTTTTGTTAGTAATAGAAGAACGTTCTACAATTCATTAAGATGGAATAAAACAATTATTCGAATATTTAGGCAATTACTATTATATATAACTATATTGTGAATATGGTTACTAGTTATAGAATACGAATACGCCAAAATGACACAAGGAATAGCAATTATGTCAAGAATGTTAAATAAAGCACAGCTGATGACCAATCAGCATGCAGGACAGGCTGTTCCATAAAACCAAACATCCTGTGACAAACTTGTGTGTTTAAGCTGCTTTATTTGATCTCTATATTGTGTTGCAATTCACACAGAAACTCATAAGTGCCACAGAACATGCCATAAAGTTTTCTCTTGGCATTGCCTCTGTGCTCCTCACCAGAGACACTGTTAGCAGACCCTGAGCACTGAATGGGTTTATTGCCTTTAGCGCATCGACGGAATTAGCCGTAGCCTGAGTAATGATGCGGAAAGCGCAGTGAATGCCTCACCAAAGACACGCAGAGTAAGTGAAGGCTGTTAGTTAAGTGAGGAGGAGGTCTTTATGGAGTGTGGGTTTGGTATTTAGACACGGGGAAGCATTAATCTTAGTTTTCGAGCCTATTTTTGTCACCTCTTTTCCTAAAGGGGCCAAGGGAGTCTTTCTCAATGGCCCTTTGCACAACGTGACTGTGTTTCAATAGGGTAAGTGAAGTCAAAGTTGAGCCGTGGGTGGTTCATGAGAGCACAGTATTATCAAACACTCGATTCTTTAAGTTAATTTATTTTGTCTGTTTACTTATTTCTGTCTATCATTTTATCCTAAAATACTATCTTGAGTTTTTCACGTCCAGTTTTGCTTGTTTGTTTTGTACTTTACGGCAAATCGTATGTTTGCTTGAATTCAGCGTGTAAGTATTTCACATTCTCGGCCTTGAGACATTAATTAAATGGTTTGTAATGTTGTAATGTAACTGTAATGTTTTGATCTGTTTTGTGTTTTGTCATGTCTTTTATTTTGAAGTCATGTTTTGTACTTCATGTCAAATTCATCAGTCAAATCAGATATCAAGTACAGATATCCTTAAAAATTGAGAGGTATTGTGTAAAGTGTACAGTTCTTTGTTTTTATATTAAACTGTGGCTGTGTTAATACAGAAAATACATTTCTCATTAAAAAAAATTAACAATTTGAGTTAGAGCAGAGACACATGCAGATACTTGAATGGTCTATTCATATACAAAGTCGCTAATTTAAAACAACTGTTTCCTTTTTTCTTCTTTGCATTGATAAGTTGCATTTATCTAACTCAGTTTAACTAAGAATGATTTGTGTAATATCACTGGCTATTTGCACCCATTTAGTGCATGATTCAGTATAGAAAGTTTGCAAACCGGGTCTTTGTGGAATGCAATTTGAATTTTGCATCAAGCTTGCAGAACCAAAACTTGTAGCCACATTTTGCTAACATGAACGACAGTCAAAAACACAAAACTGTACTTTAAAATGGCTATTTCAGTACGTTTAGCTTCTGGTAAAACTGGGTTGTAGGTGGCTGGTATAAAAGACTCTTTCTTTACACTGAAATGTACGTGCAAAAATTCCACGACTGTTTAGTAGAAATTCTCCTTGGTCCACATTCGTTCATCAGTCTGTGCAAGAACTTTATCTTTTATTCCATCGACTTTTTATCTTCCTCTGCGCTGACCCCCTCCTTCATAACTGACCCTGTCCCTCTCCACTCTGTCTGTAACAGGCATGATCCTCTTAGCCACGGACTGGCATAATGTTCACTCTTAAAGCGAATTATCTCCAGAGAGCTTTGGGATTACACTCTTTCATTAAATCAAAATTCCATTTCTGTTCTGCTTTTCCACCCTTTCTCTTCACTCCCTCCATACAGATCAGAGTAATACCATTAAGATCCATACGTTTTAGTCCCAAATACGGGTTAGAAAGGAATGAATTGTTCCACACCTCCCAAAGGGAGGAAAAGCCGTCTGCTCTTTGTTCCAAATTGGACGTCGGGGGAATAACAATGCGCCGGACTCCTCACAGTTGTCCTCAGGGTCAGTCTATGCTGGAATTATATTGGTAAGAGCAGAGCCACTTCTGAGTTCTGTTACTACTGCAATGTTGAAATTTTAGCCTATGGAAATATTAAAATTCAATCATAATTTTTTAATAATTTCTTCAAACGTTCTTTGGGACCCAACTGGATTTAAGTTAGGGTGCCAAGGTTTGGCTAGTTAGCAAGGACCAGAAAGCACCTACTGGTATATTTTGTAACTACCGAAGAAGCATTTTTTTATTGATGCCAAAGTATTTTTTTATTAATTAGTGTTTATTTATGATTAAGTGCTCTTATAAGCTTGTGTTTTTACATTGTGTGCTGTCTTTTACACTGTAACTTTGGTTATTACGACGAAATTTGCCTGTAGATCCACGTTGATTACTCACGTGATAGTTTTGGCTCAGGTGATGAAAATCAAAGCAGTAGAAACAAACCAAAGAAGTAGATTTGCGGTCATCGTGTCGTGCCAACCGAGCAACAGCCCTCGGGATAAATGTGAATGCCAACCGGCAGCTTTCTTCTGGTATGACACCTATCTGAAGCTCCTCATCTTAAAACCGTGTGTTGTTGTTTCCATAGAGAGCCATAGAAACGTCATCTTCATTACTAACCATTTAATTGTCACATTGAGCTTTTCTCCAGCCGTGATAGCAGCATGAGGTGCGAGCACACAGGAGCTGAGGGAACAGAACGCACATTTGAGCCATTAGAAAGCAGAGGTTTGCGTAATTGAAAAGAAATAAGGCTGGTGTGAAGAGAAAGAGAGAAAGACAGAGAGAGAGAGCACGGCTTATGTGGGGAGCCTCAAAGCACCTGCCTGCTTAGCAGTTTAAGGTCAATAGAAACATGCCCTAGCAGAACCTCTTTATTTCCACAGAGAAAAACAACAATGAATCATAATAGCTTTCATTTTATACCAGGGATTCGACCTTAACACTTCAGCGCCAAGTGCGAGTAAAACTGGATAGGGAACTGCTAAGTAATACAGGGTTGATATTGCGTTGTGTGAATGAGATTGAGTCGTAAGGCGGATGTAAGTGGTGTGCGTGACTCAAATCAGAAACATACAAACAAAATGAAAAAGGTCTTTACGTTGTTGTGAGAGTTTTTATGCGGTTTTATCAGCTCATCTCATATAGGCTGAAAATGACACTATGACGGTAATGTTCAAAATTTAGCAAATGTCTATTGTGATGTCATAATATATTTTAAAATGATAATTTTTGTGGATTGATGGGTTATGGGTCTTTATGGCAATATTACAATATTATGAGTTATTGATGGCTGTTTTAGCAGTATTACACTTAGTTTAGAGAAATGTGCTTAATTGAACTATATTTATTCTACTTATTACAGAATATTTACTTTTCAGCATTAACAATGATATTATATTGTGTTTAACTAACGTTTATGTTGAACCGATCTGAACTAATGAAATTCCTGTATTATTTGTTTGTGTTGAGTTTCTGTAGATTGTAATTTATTAAAATTCCCTTCATGTCATTCCTATGCAAATTACAATGCAGCATCCCGGGTGGGAGACAGATTCCAATTCCTGAGCCAAAATTCTTAGATTTTGCCCAATCCTGCATGAGATACAACAAAGACATGGGGAAATCAGTTAGCAAATATGCAGTTAATGTTTAGCTCCAGAATGCCTGTTCTTATTCACAGGATGTCAGGGCCAAGCACAGACACACTGTGTTCCCGTCTCGGGCCTGGGACCGAGGCCCAGACTGACAGCATTGTTCAGGAGAGGTTTGCTCATCTCTAGCTGTCTAATTTCTCTCCTTCTCTCCTTAATTTCTCTTTTCTCCCTAGAGATCCACGGCTCCTCATTTCTCTCTGGCACCTGTTGGTATTGCTCAAGAGTATTTAGTTACAAAAATAAGGGAAAAAACTACCCTAGAGGTTTAAGGAGATTTAGGCACTTTTTTAACGTTTAATTCGCTCTGAACAAATATAAAATGAAGCAGCTTTGTAACCATTTCTCAAAGGATCTTAATGGTTTAAATATAAAACCGCTAGCGCTGGTTTGCTAAGCACTGATTTTATGAAGCAAGATAAGAATTATATAGCAAGTGCCATGGTTTTGTTGTCTCTCTTCTTTGGAATGACTCGCTCTGCGAGGCCACAGAAAAACTGCATTAGCACAAAGGAATGCTAATGAAACCAACATAGTCTTTAGGAATTCCGCGGGGAACAAAGCGGAAGAAGATTGCAGAAGATTCTTCTGCGCTAAATGTTGACACTGCTGCATATGTTTGCTGGGATGCGGCTAGCCACTGATTAGCATAGACACCTCGATTGGTGGGTTTTTTGAGGTCATAGTTAGTGCAAAAATAAAACATTTAAACATTTAAAAAAAGCAGCACACTTTAGTTTAAAGCACGTCTCTATTACAGTTGATTTGTCTAGCATGCCTGTGTTAATTACATATTACTCCAAAAGTCAAAGTGTAGGTAGGAAATATATCTGTCTGTAAAAATCAGTAGTTGGTGTAGCTTTCTAAGCCTTACTCTGGGCATTCTGCGTGTTATTGAATTGCAGCAGGGTTTGCTCTTTTAGCCGTCTCAATAGAGCTGTGAGGACCAGACAGTTGAAATATTAAAGATGGTTCACTAGCCAGGGACCGCCATTGATCAGAGATGTTCCCTCCCAATGCTGGACACCTTTGATAGATACTCTGTCCAATTCAGCTGGACCCATGCTGGCCCACAGCATCAAACATTTTCACAGAAGATCAAAAGCATGCGGGTTTGTGGGCGTGGCATTGTTGAGGTTATATGTTTTCATTGCACGTCTGCACGTGTGCGTGCATGCTAATGTGCTTTGGGTCGCTTTGATGTGTTTTTGTTGCGCATTTTGCTTTTTCATCTGAATTCCCATTATTTGGAAAGTTTGTACGTATAAATAAATAGGAATAAGTATACTATAAGAGTAGCACAGTATTAGAAACTGGTTGTCAGGGACAACAGTTAAATATACAGTTAAATATATAATGTTTATTTTCCCCAAAGATTATTTGCCCTGCAAATGCAGCAATCGACCACTCAGGATCAAGCGTTACAGAGAGCCATGTAAATGAGCATATCGCCCCCATTTATCCGCATTCGTAAAACGTTTCGCATGATTCCGAAGTCTACCAAGAAATGTATTTTACCCTTATCCAACCGCAGGGTCTCGTCCTGCTCTTCATTGCCGTCATGTCAAAAGGGTTCCCCGCCAACCGCGCTTTCATAGCACCCCACAGAATAAAACGGGGCAAAGCAAGATTCCCACTGTTTCCTCAGAAAACCGCACACACGGGCCTTTAGAACTTCCCCCCACCAGGAGTTCTCCCTCACACTGCTGCAGACCAGCACCATGTTTACCCCCATGTCAGTCGCCCTGAAACCTAATGAAGGAGAAGTCAGTGGGTGTGAGGAGGTGGGTGACATTGTGACAACTGCAGCAGTCAGACGAAGGATTCATTTATATTCTAATATGAGGGTAGCCATGGATACGCTTAGGTGACTGGAAAACATTCAACTAGAGGAAGTGAGTGGACTTGGATTCGGTGAGTGCGTTTGTATAACTACGCGGATTGAAATCTTTCACTATTGAAGGTAACTCTCGGTTATCCCCACAGATAGAGAAAAGGGGGCGGACTTTTCAAAAAGCAAACATGTATATTTCCCATGGACGTTTCTAAGTCTTTGCTTTGTAGACTGGAATGAATTTAGTCACAAACTCAATGGAAAGCAATTATCTGCTCTGCGTGAGGCATGCAACCACAGGAAACACTTCAGACCCCACATATGGCTATATATGCAGTTATATAACTCTATATCAAAAGACTGTTGGCAATGCACTGAACTTCACATAGATGTTGGTAGGATTGACTCGCGTGCTATAAAGGGGTGTTTAATAGAAGGCTCACAAGCTCCTAATATCAGACTGTTATTTTACCTCTAAGTGCCTTTTGTTCCTTCATAATCTACAGAAATTAAAGAGCATTTTAATAGTTTAATGTGTGATTTACATATTCTTCCAGGTATTGAATCTCATCAATATTTTAATACATTATTGTAGTACAATATGGGTTTTGTGCTGTACAAACGGCTTGTACTCCTGGTGGGTTTTTTTTAGTTTTAAGGGACCAGAACATCCTAAAGACTCGGGTTTGATTTAGTAAGCAACTACCCAGAACACCTCAGTAATCATTTAGCAACAGTCACGCCTTTACATTTTCTTCAGAATAATTAAGTTTATTTTGAAAGTACTTTTTGTACACTTTAAAAATGATGTGATCAGCAAGTCATAGCAACATACATTTTTACATTAACTCATCAAATACGTCTTTTGTGCAAGGTGTCTTTACAGCAACTGTAGTTACAATCTATAGTTACAGCAACTCTATACCAGTCAACATTTTAAATTGTAAGTTGAAATGACTTATATGACCAATATGATTACACATAAAAATTAAAAAAATGATTTACAGTGCAGGATTATGTATTACAGTAGCTGATCCTATAAATCCTGATTAAGGTCATTAGTTCAGTGGGGATATGTTGTGATTTAATGTCGCTTGCAGCGCATTCAGATGCTTTTAAAGACATGAGATGCGTCTGTTATGTTTTGCCTTGAGGTGTTTGATGCTTCATGATTCAGAGGCGGCAACAAAACACAGTGTCAGCTTCGCTTTCTCTCTTCCCCTCCGAACTAGCAGATTTACAGTGTATCAAAGGAGCTCAGTCATTGTGTGTCCCTCCCACACGCCATAATGATTTTTATCAGCGCGGGAGCAAGATTAGTTAAAACACAATTAACAGCTCTGTAAAGACCAAATTCACAAAAATCTGTTACAATCTGAACACGCAAAACCAGCATCTACTAGTCAAAGCATTGAGTAAAGTTACTGATGAAGGATTTTAGGCATTTTAAAAACTTGTGGAGATAGATAGTGAGTTTGAGCGATGTTTGACTGTAGCACTTACGCACTTCTGTGTGGTTCATTAAAGCCCGGTCTATTAACCTCCTCTGTTATGAATCTGGAACCATATGCTGCTAATTAGAGTTCTAATGCGAGACACTAAATGTCAGTCTGGAGCTCTAGTGAGGAGATGATTGTTGGGTATAATGACTGCGGTTCTTTTTAGTTGCACTTCTCAGCTTTACCATCAGCATTGTTTGGAATTACATTGACATGAATGCATTTAGCAGATGGGGTATCCAAAGCACTTTTAAGGTATATATCTTTAAGTCTGTACAGTCTCTGGGGATTAAACCCATGGCCTTGGTGTTGTTAAAGTGTTTGCTGTACCCCAGTTACTATGACTACAAACTATGAACAGAAGAGCTAATGAGCTGTGCTGAGCTTTACTAGAGTTTGTGTAAATCAGATGACTGTGGACTGTATGTATTTGGGATGATAATGGTGATTGTTCAGGAATTTCCATAATATATCCCCATAATCTGTATTTAAATAAATGATTAATAATTCAATTAATCATAAACGCACCTGTTCCAGGTTTGTTTTTGTTTTTTTGTTTTAACTGGTGGAGCATTGCGTTAGCAATGCAAAGATTGTGGGTACTGTACTGATATGTACTGATAAAATATACATCTTGAATGCACAGTTTTGCTTTCCTGCTGACTATAGGTTAATTTTAACCAACAACCAAATACTTTTTAGGTATACTATACAGATATACTACATATACTGTATATTTAGGCGTACATTTATAGTATCACAATAATATAGTACAGTATCTATTTATTACATACGCACAGATGTACAGATATGCACATTCTTTAAAGAAAGTTATCGTGTGCATTGTAAACAATTTTATCAGTGTGTCATTAAAGGTAACTCCTCATTATCGCATTATTGCGATAACAGTCACAGTGAGAATTTAGGTTAGCAGACCTTCATGGTCTCCTGGTTAGTACAGACATGATACATCAGACCCTGTCATAGACCTGCTGCATCTATGATCACAGTGCTTGTTGTCATTTCATACAGTGTTTCTAGTGAATGTATTTGTTGCTCATGTGCCTGACTGCCAAGTCACAAGTCACAAGTGTGCGTGCATCACATCTAACGCACGCATGGCTGAGTGTCATGCGCGAAATTCAGTGTTTCAGCGCATTGCATGCTCTACCTTCAGTCTGTAAACAGTGTTTTCTTGCATTGCGTGAACAGTGGATGATACTATATACTGTATAGCCATCGTATATACATGCGTATACGCTGTGAATATATATGTATGTATATGTGTGTGTGTGTGTGTGTGTACATACTATATTCACAAGAGAGACCAGCTCTACCCACAAACACTTACCCTGCCCTGAAATGAGTGATGGTGAGGCTTCCACAATAATGCCTTCGCTGCAAAAAAGCAGCACTGAGACAAAGAATAAACAACAAAGGAGGAGGGAGAGCGAGACGGTCATAAACAGAGAGAGAGAACGAGAGAGAGAGAGAGAGAGAGGTGCAGGATAAACAGAGGGAGAGAGGGAGAGAAACAGACAGGAAATTAAAAAAACAAAACTGCCAGCACTGACCATTTTAGACTGAATGTGTTAATATCGTTAGATTTACATATCAACAGTCAAGCAGAAAAAATACGAATAAATAAAGGCAGAAACACAAAAGAATAAAAGGTTTGTAAAGATTTAACACCTGCTCATGATAAAACAGTAAAGAGGGTGAATTTAACTAAACCTGGCCTATATCACGTTTTGGTTAATAATTTACACTAAATTTACAAAATCGTACAAATTTGCTTACAAATTACTGTAAATTATGAAATTACAAACGTTTAATAAAACACCTGGGCACATTATGATAATGAGAATTTGGGAGGATTTTGCCTAATTGTCATTACATTAATTTCAGAGTGCACAAAATCCTAAATGCTTCGTTTTCTTTATGCAGATTAATGTTGCCTTTGATCTTGCGGTAAAAAAATAAGCCATTTGCCTTTGCCATTGATGGTTCAGAGAAATGGAAGTGTGTCTTTTAAGGGAACTAAAAGTAGAAGAGAGATTTTCATTGCCTCACGCTTCGTCAACAAACCGTTGTGACGGAAAATCCTGTCGCAAGGAAATAATGCCATACCATCATTAGCCCAACCTCCAAGCGAATCAAAGCAGCAGGTTGTTATTCGTGTGCCTTGTTTCTTTGTGTGCCCTGCCTTTCCCCTGTGCGGTTGAGGACATTTGTAATTGAAATGAATTCTTCCATGTCAGCAGGGCAGATTTGCCCAGATCTTTTGTCTCGTGGCTTGCTGCTTTGCCAAAGCCCCTCCTCAGTCCTCCAAACGCACTCAGACACACACACACATACATTTGTATTAATAAGGCAAATGTCAGTTTGTTCAGTGGCTGAGCACACACTGTGATGATAGGATATGACCGGGCACTGAACCACATGAGGGAGACACACACACTTCAAAACAAATGATGGCAAGCGTCACGCTGAGATCGGATGTAGTTTATCAGCGTGTCGTCTCAAGTATTGTTTTATTGCTGTGATGTAAACTCCCGTTGTGTGCATTAATCACAACAAGTTTGTAATCATCTCTAGCACATTGTAATTCATTTTTCAATTTTGTCATGTTTAGACAGACTTTTTACACACTACTTTTGTGTTTGAACTGCACTGAGTTTGTGTACAAATGGGTTTTAGGGTAATATTTTACCACAGGGGTACAAATTGTCTAGTGCTTGAACTTTCTAGTGCTTCGAACAAATATATAATTGTAAAAATGTAAACTGTAAATGTAAAAATGTAAACTAAGAAGTACTATCTTAACTATAACCATTCAGTGGTTAAACTGTAACCATTCAGTGGCTAAACTATGCCAAAGGTGACTGTTTTTCACACCATGAATGTTAAGATTAGCAGACTGGCTCTTGATTAGTCAGCGCGTTTGCAATCTGATATTTCATTTTGAAGCATGTATTAATTCTAACCAGTATATGATTATTTATGCCCCCCATTTGTTTCTGTCCACATACATTCACAGTAGTAAGCACCAGAAGGGGCCGTGGTCATCTCGTCTCTGTGTTTATATGCTGTAGTGTGTTAATGCTCTCTTGAACTTGCTTTTTGTGTGTATTTGAACACTGTAGCTGTGTGTGTGTGGGGCGTTACTGTCTTAAGCTATTTTTCACCTCCTCGCGCGTGACAGTTGACCCCCACCCTAGACTCAGTGGATTCACAGAGTAGTTTCATCCAGAGAGCAGTGGAATCTAACTCTGACAGAAATGCTCTCCACAGTCAAAGTGCATCTCTGCCAGAGGCTTTAATTGCCACGTTTCATAGCTGTTGAGACATTTTTTTGTATAACTAAATTTATTTCACTCTTGGTCAGTCTAGGTTCACTCTCAGAAGTTGTAGTGATGATATTTTTTCCCCAGAAAAGAATACATTAAAATACATACTATTAAAATATAATTTAAATAGATTTTACAAAAACTGAAAGCATTCTCGTATCACGTCATTATTTGTCAAGTTTTGGCATTTTTCTTCAATATCGTGCTGCCCTGCTTAAGATCTGTGACTGAGTTTTTGTTGTTGAAGAAAAAGAACTAGAGGTGAACTAGAGATTGATGGATGTGTTGAAATACTGAGCTATACTGAACTGAGACATAAATGTGTGTGTGTGTGTGTAGTAATAAAGGGCCGTCCATTGTATTCTGTCCTCACAAATGACATTCTAACACACCTGCTTCATCGCACGCTTAAACACTTGTGTGGCAGTTTGATTGCACAATAAGTGCCTTCACACAGACACTGCATTACCTCACAGGCACATTTCACTGCTAAACCACAATAACACTATATTACAATAACATTGTCAATTTAAAGTGACTGTCCCCTAAACATAATTAGGCCCTTTATAATGTGTTGTTTCATAATAATTAAGCAGTACCTAAATCACTGATTTACTTACACTGGTATCTAAATGAATGAGCAGCTCTTCAAAAACAAACATTTACAGCATGGCTTCGCCTTTTTGTACCACTTTGTCTTCATGGTTCCTCACAAAAACATCTTTGTTGGCCGTCTATTAAGTAAAACCCTCGACTGCTCTGACATACTCTGATGTAATCTGTTTGATTGCATGTCCAGCTTGACTCAGTGCTAAAAATAAAAACAACGGCCTATGTTTGTATCAGACATGTGGCCTCCAGTGCCAAAGAACCAAGTACAACATTGATTATGTTGCTCCACACTCCTAGAAGAAATTGTGTTTGTATGAAAGAGGAAAAGGTACAAGACAGTGAGAATGGCAAGTGACTTTGGGACTAAAAGAACCAGTCCAGTGGTCAGGGTAAATATTTATGCGCTAATGGTTGCTGCACGATTTGGTTTGATATGCTCCTGTTTGTTTGAGGACAAACATCAACAGTGCAGAAATCAATAAGGATAAATAGGGTAAGCGAGAATGAAGGGACAGCTGGAGAGGAAAAGGAGAGATAAGCTGATAGGAACCACTTCCTAGTTCCGCTCCATCCCTTAAAGGGACAGTTCTGTCATCTTTTACTCTTTTTTGTTTTTCAGTAACCTGTCTGACCTTCTTCTGTGTAATGCAGTTATTTCTAATAGAATACCTAAACTGCTCCTTCCATACATATGAATACCGAAAACAAGTGACCAAAGCAAGTAAGATTTTTATTGTATAACAGTTTAAATTTCAGTCTTTTCCTTACAGAGATAGCATTTGGTTTTCTTAAGTCATATGGACTACTTTATGGTGTATTTGGTTCTTTTTGAAACACTCTGGTCCCCATCCACTTTCATTATATAGAAGACTTCATACAATCTGTTTGGTTAAAGAAACCCAATACAGGTTTGGAATGACATGAGGGTAAATAAACAATGACAGAAACATTTTGATTATTTGGCTGAACTGTACCTTTAACATTCTTATATAATATTGCTGAGCTGCTGTTGTAATTGTGTGCCGCGTTAAGTCCGGGTTTGCATATTTCAGCCTGGATTTGAAGCTCAAATTTAGTTGTAAAAAGTTAGTTTTATCAGCACTTCAGGGAAACTTTTATTCCCAGCGAAATTGCTGACACCAGCAATAGCGATACGTCTTTGCTCTATTCAGCAGCGCCCTTTACCTGTGCCACTCGGTTCCTCACATGGACCTAGTTTTGCACTGCATTTATCGTTTTTCCTTTAAGAAGGTATTATGTCACTCAAGAACGAATTTTAACCTGACAGAATGCTCAATTTAAGCTCTTGGCGTAGGTGCTGGTTGACTAGAGCGTGCCTGAGTGCGTGCGAGCTCATAACGGCTTCCTTCTCTGCTATCTCATTCATAGACATATTCACGCTCCTTGACGTGTTAAACAAAACAGCTACAGAAGGTGGATGATGAAGGTGCTTTTTACAAAATCTGCCTACAGAGGCAGCGAAGAAAGATTAGCACGTGGTGTTCAGCTGTGAAGCGTCGAAGCTGCCGTGCTCACAAGACATTATCTTCTCGGTTTCTCTGAGGAGTTCAGTTGTGCCTTTGAAATTCACCTGGGTTTCAGGCTTAATCTTGTTGTCACCTTTGCCGCCTGTCTGCTTATTATTTCAGAATTTTCCAGCTCTGCACTCCGAGAGTTGCCGGTATCGGAGGTTCCGTGCGCACACACTGGTGTGTATGTGTCTGTGGGGAAAATACTAGTGAAGTGCTGTAGCGATATCTTAATGACGACAATAAATATTTTTGACTGCGAGAGTTTCTGTGCTGTGATAAACACACTGAAACCAATGTACCGTGATAACAATGTTATTCAATCGTGAAGTTTTTCTAGGACGTGGAAATGGCTTTTTTGTGTTAGGATGCTAAACTTCCTAAGTTCAGTAAAATTAGAAGCACATTTTTGCAAAAGAAGTTTCGAGTCACAGTACACTACACGCAATATTAATATATCATTAGTTGGATAACAATGTACAGTAATATCACATCGTTACATCCATGCTGATTCTCATCACATTCTCTCTTTCTCTTTTTCTCTCTCTGTGTCTCTCTCTCACACACACACACACACACACACACACACACTGTAAATGAATTCTCTGGTCATCCTTTAGTTTTACTTTTCTTATTGTTTTTGGGACATGCTTGTTGCCCTTTGATGTTTTATTATGTGTGAGTGTGTGTGTGCGTGTGTGTGTGTGTGTGTTTTAAAGCCTTTATCTTCTTAATGGGTCAGGCTGTCTGATCTAGGGTCTGTCTGTATCCTCACATCTACACTCTCTGTAGTTCACAGGCAGCATGTAAACTGACCACAGATCAGACATATCTCAGCATGTAACGGGCATCTTTACACAGTTCTCTGTAGGAAGATGTTCTTTCTCACTCTTATGTTTCAATAGAGTCTCTCTCTACTCTTTATCTTCCTCTCTTGGACTCACAAACGCTCTCACGTGTGCCGATCACAGCATGAAGCACTGAGACCTTCACAGCCCTTCATGGTTTGTGCGTGCTACATAAGTATAGGGTACTTAGCAAGTGAAGTGTGTCTCGGTGCATCTCAGTCATGCTGTAATACAGACTGTAAATCTTACCGGCCATCATGTGCATGTATGTCTATCGTTCCTTCTTCGTTGGTGCAATTTAGGAAGAATGAACGACAATATAGTCTTAAGAATATTCATTACTAACATACCGTATATCATTTTAGATTGCCCACACAATCCCCACACAAAGTTTTATACATACTGTATATGAACACCATACGTTGTGCTTGAAATAAGATTTCATCTGTGACATACCTGAAAGCAAGAGATGGATGAAAACTGTGACCCATCGAGGGGGCTGTCTTTACAGATGATTATGACCCGTTTATGTTTATAGCCCAGCTCAAGAAGGCACTACGATTGCCTTATCCTATAATAGGTGGACTCTCTTATCCGAAACGAACCCTCAGAACCACATAAACCACAGTCAGTCAATCACAGCAGCTCTCCAAACAGCACAATATAGACCTGTGATTGTTTATAACTGATTTGCTTTTCCCAGGCAACATAAAGGCAGTATTGAATTTTACATCAAAATTAACAAGCATTAGACCAGAGCAGAGCTGCTAGAAGCTCATAATTGACGGCTGTTTTGTAAAAGCTCTTAAAAAAACCCTGAGCTAATCACCTTCAGGCATGATTTTGTTAGCTTAAAGCTGGTAGTATGCTTTAAAGCAGATTGAATGACAATTTACCAGCTGTTCCAGCGCTTTTTAAAATTGCACTGGTTTTTGCCCGTTTGTGGGAAGTTCAAGGTGTTGGGCGTGTTTAGACTGCAGTCGGAAGTTCTCTGTGAAGTCTTAGAGGAAAAGGCTTGCGAAAATCGAAGGACTTTGACCTCCTGCTCTGTTAAACAATGGTGAGGAACACAAAGAGGACACCTACCGTCAAACATCACAGCCCAGCGGTGCCTCAGGAAGCAGTGTGGTCTCTGGAACATTGAACTCTGGGATTGTGACAGCTTTACCTGCTTGCTCACAAAACACAAACACACGTTCTCAATTGTCTTCCTTTGTTTAGTCACGCAAACACATACACAGTTCTGTCAGAAAACGTCCCTGCTTATTAAAATTTCACAAGGGAATTGAAAAATAGTAACATTTACACAAACTTCACGACTGAATTGTATTGCTTGAGTACACTGATATATGACTGCGTTACTCAGTAGAACTGTATGTGCAATCTTAAATTATGTATGTGCGTCTACTGTGAGTATCTGCATAATGGAATATATGCTGCTTGTAATACATACAATCTTTTAATCAGTGTATCCCATGAGCAGTGCTTGAAGCCGCCTGTTGGCATCGGAAGTCCTAGAGAACAATTAGTAAAACCCACACGTGCTCGCCTGGGTTTTCTCACACCCACGTGACATCACGGTTCCCCTTCCTCCAATCACGGCTTCCGCTCTCCAACCAAACATCTGGAAACACTTCAAATGAGGTTTTTTGCTGCTGCATGACATTAACAACATATTGAAACAAACAAGTATTTCTGCACCTCTGGTGGCACCAAACGGATTTGCAAAATTAGTGATTGTTTCACCAAACAGGTTTCCCAAAACCATCGCAAAATCACACCGTTGGTCGACACAGAAAGTGCCATTTTTGACTGCTTAAACAGAGTGTTGTTTTTAAAGACCCACAGTGAAATCATAAACAAGGATGGGAGAAAGTATTTTTAGGATTTTAAAAAATGACACGCTTCCCCTTTTAGTGAAGGCATGCAGGTTGTGATAAGGTCACGTTTTGTGCCCGTGATAAGTCTAGTGACTGATCTATGGTAATTAACTGGTGCTCAGTGCTCACTGTCCACCTCCTTCTGTAGACTTTAGAGGTACTCAACCCATAACCTTCTGGTTTCAGAGGAAGATAAGGGGCTGGGGAACATGGTCTCTGTGATGTGCGAGTTGGTAAATCTCCAGGCTTGTTTCAGTGTAAGGTAGCTTGGCTGGGGAGATAGAAGAGACTTAGATGAAATCCTGTTGTTTTGATGGGAGACAAGAGGCTTGGGATTTACTCATCGTTCCAGAGAAAAATTTCACAGAATACCTCTCTGTCTGGTCTGTAGCAACATGGTTTCATGGTTTCCTGCTGTTGTTGGGTTCGTTCCATGTTGGGTTCGTACCACTTAAACAGTTAATATTTTAATGTTATTAATATAGGGTTTGCTACATTTTATTGCATTTTATTAGATTTTGATGAGGAGCTTAGACAGTTTAACTTGAATTTTATTGGAATTTTACCTGCTTTGGTATATTTTTCTTTTGTTTGTTAGATACAGTTTGTTAGATCAATGTTTCTAACGTTTAAAGTTAAAATGTGTCATTTGTGGCCCTTGGTCGGAGAAACGCACACAAAACTCACTCTATTGAGCTGTTGAGCCATTTAACTGTGTTAGGCTAGAGATGCTGAAGCAAACAGTAATGTTTGTAACAGTAATGTATTGGTTACGGGGAAATCGTTAAGCAGAAATAGTATTTGGAGAATACGCCATTGCATATGCGCAAGTACTATTTACGAAATCACTTTGTCCCCTCTGATAAAGCTCATGTTGGTCTCCTTTCATGAGAGCTGACGATGCTTCATCAGTTTTCAGGTTGTTTTACCTCTTTCACAGATTTACTGGACTTAAAGCAAGCAGTTTCT
This sequence comes from Botia almorhae, assembly GCA_036877575.1. NCBI lineage: Eukaryota > Metazoa > Chordata > Actinopteri > Cypriniformes > Botiidae > Botia > Botia almorhae. Next base: position 43,783 of record JAZGTJ010002177.1, read on the forward strand.
ATCTGCACACGTACACAAACAAAAGTAAGGGATCATATATTTACAATAATGTGCACCTGTGCTTTTGTAATTGCTCCCAGTGGAGCACTATCTTCGGTTCATTCAAACTCCCCTTCCAATTAAAGCACAAACACAACACGAAGAAGCTACAGAGAAATATGGTGCACTTAGCAACATAGCGGCATGGCTTGTAAGTTTCCAGCTCTTTCCGCACCTTAACATTTGTTGCCAGGTGTTACTTACAATTTACAATACTTACAATACTGTGATTTAATGTAGTCGTCTCCTGCTGGACAAACTTGAAAGTGTGGTGACCTAATAGACCAGTGATGTTTGGTTTTGGTTATATTGTGTAGTTCCACTTTCCCTATTGACATGTGCGTAAACGTCTACCGTGCACTTGTGCACATTTAACAAATATATATATTCTCATTTCTTTAACAGCGAAACAGACGTGCGCCACGACAGATTTCGCTTGTAAGAATGGGCAGTGCGTCCCAGCCCGCTGGAGATGTGATGGGGAACCTGAGTGTCCAGATGGTTCAGATGAAGCAGACACCATCTGCAGTGAGTAACCAGAGCATCATTTTTGTCCAAGTAAAAGCATGTGAGCATCAGTCACGCTGGAGGGCAGAGCACTTAAAGAGAGGCTGCAGGGTATTACCGTCTCTTAGTACATGACTCTCTGGATTACTCGATTCTGATTGGTTAATCTTGACATTCAGCGGTCAGTTATTTCTGAATGGGTATCATCCATAGCAGCACTCTGTAACTGACCACCTAACGGGAAAACCTTTGATTTTTGCTTTGCCGTGCTTGTATTCTGTCTTTCCACAGTGACTGTAAGTATGTTAATAAATTCAGTTCAACATCTGTGTACTTTGTTGGAATCGGAATATTAAATTGGTGATGTAGCAGCAAAATGATGGTGCCTAGCTGTTAAGATTATTCGGGAAATTAAAATGAGCCTCAAATAGCATTTTAAATGTAAATTTATTTAAACTTACACGCTGTCTCTCTATTCCCCATTTAGTAAAAGCAAAAATTAAAGATATGTAAATATTTTAAAAATATATAAAAGTACAGTTAGGCCATTTCAGAACTCTCGTGAGATTTTAAATAAATTAGATTTTTAAAATGAATTGCC
>JAZGTJ010002178.1:245-39504 GCA_036877575.1 Botia almorhae
ACAGCAAGTCCAATGTTTTATTTTCTCTGGTGGGGCATTCTACATACTGTGAGAAGGTGGACAGTGTCCTGTAGAGTGAGACATGATTGAAATCGCCTGATATTAGGACGAACAAACCAAATCTCCCGTCCGTTGTTATGGGCAACGTGAGGTCACTGGACAATAAGATGGACGAGCTCACGGCACGGGTCAGATACAACAGAGAATTTCGTGGTACTGATAATACTCATAAACTAAAACAATGGTTGAAAAATAAAGACAACAGATTAAAAACTCTAAAATACTAAGACGAGACACGGAGCAGTCAAAACATGCTGCAGCAAGCTCGCGCCTGCGCACTAACATCATGAAACAGCGCACTAAACATGAAATTTGCGTTCAACTAACGACCGTCGCCTTGTGGTTCTATCCCAACGAGGGAGGAAATCACTCTCCCGGACTCTCTCTTTCACTCTGCCCGGTTGGTGGAACGAACTCCAGATCTCAATCAGAATGGCTGAGTCATTAGCCATTTTCAAGAAAAAACTAAAAACTCATCTTTTTCGTTTTTACTTCCTTGACTAATTTACTAACACACCCCCACTTCTACTTTATAAAAAACAAAAAAAATTCCTTATACTGTGTTGAAATATCTGAGACCTGTCTATAGCACTTATTCACTGTTGCCTCTTATTGTATTTGAAGTTGCTTCCTTATCCTCATTTGTAAGTCGCTTTGGATAAAAGCATCAGCTAAATGACTAAATGTAAATGTAAAACCCTTGCGTGTACGTAACGGACGGAATATGGGATAAGCATAAAGCGAAGCTCGACCGGAAGGGCTCGCAAGCGGTCAGGTAGTGGACTTAAACGAAAGCGATAATACTAGCAATAAATTAAGACTGCAAATAACAACATACTTGATTTATTACTCCGGAGCCGACGGTATGAAATGACTACGCAGAAAATCTGAAACGAATTAAAACAGGGAGGAAACAAAATAAAGAACATGACAGCTAGAAAGCGGAATAAGGGCAAAACTAAACGTGGCATTCGACGGGAACTTAGGCTGAGGTGCTTGCGGCCTCGTACGGGTAAGCCCAGCGAGCAGTCGGTCTGTTTCGAAATAGATGAAGACGACGGATCCTGCAAGTTTCGTTTCTGCATTCTTTACTCGGGTCTTAATGGTGTTACACGGCTTCCCGTGAACGGGGGCCTGCAAGTAAACAAGTAAAGACGCTAAGATGTGTTTTTTTTTAATCATTTATTTTTTATTTATTTTTTAATGAACGAAAATGGTGTGATTTGTGAAATGAAAAATAAAGGAAATAATTTCAACAAACGGGAAGGAGGTTGAAAAAAGGGGTAGAAGCACAGGTGATGGGTATTATGAAATCAGCTTATTAGGGCTAGGTGAGCTTTTCGGATGTGAAAGTGGCTAGATCTAATGCACGTTTTAAACGCTTGGGATGACCAGTGGCCTAAAGCTTGAATTTGATTTTGTGAAAGACCTTTTTGAGCGGGTGTGGTTGCTGCGCCTATATGGAATGAATAGCTAAAAAATTGGTCTGCTGGAATACTGGACTGAGTGAGGACTAATTTTAAGTGTTTTTGGAACCAGAACGGGGAGATAAGAGTCATTGACGAAAAGTGGATCGTTTGGAGACTGGATCAGGGAATGTCTCTACTGCAGATAATTTAAAAGAGAGAGATACAGTTAAATGGGAGACGGTAAGTTAAAAATATACATAAAATGGCCTTTCTTTGCTTGATCTGTTTTACTTTGTTTAATAAAGAAAGTGATTGTTTTGTTGTCTAAAACCTGTAAGTCGCCGATTGTAGGATGGATAATCGGATTGAAGTGAGAAGTGATGGATAGTTCGGAGCACTGGAGAAAACCAAAGAAGGCCAAGATACACATTGCGTAGAGAGTGCGAGCGGTGTTAACAGAGTGGTAGCCAAGACGAGGGTGTAAATGCAGCTGATGAGTATGTTAATAGTAATGGGCTGTCTGGTATTGGGGCGGGAAGGGTGGATTCTTTGAATGCCTTTTATGAGGAGGGAGGTTTGTGAATTGTAATCTGTGAATTGTTAATCCTGGGGACAGTTCGACGAAAATAAATTTATGGAAAAATTTTAGGCCGCTTAAGTAGCCTTTAATAGAACCGACTTGAATGCTTTTAACGCTGTGAAGGTAAGGTACAAAAGAGGTGATGGATAGGAGAGAGAAATACGGAAATTGTAGGTTGTACACAAGGTGAAATGATTTAAAGTTTTTACATGCTGAATAATAAGATTGAAGGGAGCTCGGCGGAAACACACGGGGGGGACGGATCGATCCTTGGGTTGGGAGATTGAGGTGAAAGAGCATCAGTAGAAAGGAAAGTCTTTTTGTCGGACGGAAAAAGCTCAATTTTGGACATGGCGGACAAGTGGGCGGGGCCAAATGCTGCAAGACTGTCATGTGACGGAGGTAAGGGACGGCTATATATATGCGTCGCTGCATAATGATTGGTTGGATTACATGACCGTGCTCCTCCCGAACTTAGTTAATAAAACTTCATTAAGTGAATGGCAAATGTCAGTCAAAAAACAGTATGTAACATTATGTAAATTATATTTCTAATAATTACAGATTCTTTTTTATAATAGGGTCAGTGACAATCTTTAATTTATTCAAACAATGCACAAAAAACTGCAAATTATACAGCAAATAGCCTAATATGATATACATTTTTTAAATGTAAACTTTTTCTAAATTAGTTAGGGTTAGTGGTGGGCCATAAAGTCAGGGTGATTTCACTGTAATCATTTGGTTTTCTTTTGTTTCATGTTTTCATGTCTTCCAGTACTTTCATGCTTTTTCAAATCATTTGTGCATGCTTCTATTCTTTGTCTGTGTTCATTGTTCTTGACCTGATTGTTTCTGGGTGTGTCCTGCATTGTTATTTGTTTATAAGTCTGTTTAAGTCATTATGGCTTGTTTATTTAGTCTTGTCTGTGATTGGGTCCCATTAATTAGTTTTGTTAATGCATTTCCCCATGCATATATAGTCCCTTTTGTTTCCTCCTGTGTGTTTTCTGTGATTGTTGGAAGCTTTACTGTATGTCTTAGTTTATAGTGCAGTCACAGTCATAGTCTTGGGTTATAAACTTTATCAACCATTTAAACCACCAGATAAATGCTGAATGCAATTATGAAGCAAACTAGAAGTGCTGCTGTCAGGGAGACAACATTATAGGGATGTTTGATATTACATGCTTATGTTATTAAACAGTGTCAGAAAAAGCCACAAACAAATCAATTTAATACAAAATAAAATAAAATAAAAATATAAACAAAATAAAGTTAATATTTTAATTGCCTGAACAAATTGTTCATCTACAAAACCAATGGCTCTGTATGACTCTTACCCTAATCTTAAATGTTTGGCCTCCAAATGTCAATATTATATTTTATATGCCACGGTTTGCCACACTGATGTCTATTTTCAAGTTCCATGTCTTTGTTTGTGAGTCTGAAATTTTTTCCTGCCAGCAATAATTTACCATGATGTTCTTTCATATCGGCTCCTCTAAGAAAAGAGGAGCCGATATGGCTCCTCAATAAAAATCTTTTTATTTAAAAAAAAGGATAACAGAATCTCTCAATCAAAATATTGACTGTGAAATATTAAATAAAGGTGAAGAGGCCATCATGCACTTCTGCTAATGATGTTTAATGGACCAGTGGCTAAAAGCCTATGGATAAAGACTGGAAGCCCACCTCCCTCCTTTTGTGCATCTTATCCTGCCCCATATCCGCTCCACACCCAAGGAATGTCATATCTCTGCATTTCTTATTGTTCCAAGGTTGTGTAGTAAAAGGTGCTTGTAAATGACTAACCTCTAAATAAATACATAACATTTACTACATAATAAATAATTATGTAGTAAATTAATTATAATAAGTAAATAAATAAATCATAAAAACAAATACATAATAAATATATTTCATTTTATCACAAAGCATCAAAAAGTGGAGTTTTATTTTTTTATTTATGACTGTACCTTTACAGAAACACATTTAGTCTCTATGGCTGTTAATTTTTAGTTTGCATTGCCACAAAAGGGATACATAGCTGTTACAAAGTTTATTTTTGGGCCAAATCATGAGTAAAAGTAACCAAAAAGAAGAGCATGGCATAGAAGGGACCTCTTTCAAAACTGTTTGAAAACATGCATTAACTTGCTAGCAAACAGCTCAGTCAGCAGCTATCCATTCTCAAGATTTAAAAAAAGAATAAAAAACAGGTCTTTTTACAAATCTTACCAATCAGGTTTTACCTTAATTTCAGAACTGAGGTAGCATTTAGAGGTGTGCTTATAAATATGGTGCACATTGGCAGCTAAATTAACTATTCCTGCAAATAATTATTGCTAATTTTTTGGAGGTTCAGTTGATTTTATTTTTGCTGGCCTTACACCTCAAAGTAACCACAGCAAATCAGTGTTACTGTACCACTCAACACTGGGTTATCTGCAGGTCTAGGACACTTACCAGGTGTACATGAACATTTATTTCTCATCACTTTTTGTTTCTTCACGTGGTGTGTGGAACTGCACATCTAAACCTTTAAACTGCCTTTATTTCTTTAATATCTCATTAACCCAACCATAATGTTTGCATGATGTCTTACAACTGTCACCAACACCAGGTAAAAAAAAAACATTCTGTTTGTTATATTTGCCCACGTTACATACGTAATATAATAATTACTTCTTGGGAAAGAAATAAGCTCTAATTTATTTCAAATGGTCTATGGGAGGTCAGAATATTGACCAAACAAACAAATACACAGATGTCAAACAGTCAAACAATGTTTTATTTCACAGTCTCTGGGAAAGCTAGATGGCAAAGGATGTTTCTTTTGTCAGTTGCCACAGTCTAAACTAAGCCACATATCAGTGTCTAGATTTGTTTTTTCCTTTTCTCAGATCTGTGGAGTTTGTTCTTTTGTGTGGCAAAGCGGTCACTTTATCCTGTCATCTAGCCATTTTTCCGCTCCACGCGGTGTCTTGCACCATGGCACAAAAATCTCTGACGCTTGCGCACACATTTGTTTGAGCATGTACTTGGAATCCAGGAGGAGAACAATGATAAGGAAAAATATTTCTTAGGAAATGTGACGTAACCCGGCACGTGTGGCTTTTTCTAGGTAAACAAATTATGGTTTACACTTTCCCTGCCGGGGGTACAGTGCAGATGCAGACCTCTGCATGCAACCTATAAACAATTAATTCAAAAACAATTACGGTAACCAGTGTAGCATATTTTGTCAAGAGAGTATAAATAGTTCTTAAATAATTGTTCTTATTTGAAGTAAAATTGAACCAAATTCCTGTAACCTAATATTGTTATTATAAATGTTTGACACTTAAATATAGCTTTTCCTGTAGAAAGCAATTACTGCCTTCCAAACAAAACAAGACAAAATTATGTCAACAATATAAACCCATAAAGAAACCACAAGCAACACAGGTACTTAAAAACACACTATATATGTAAGGAAGACCTTTACTAGCTCCTCCATTAGCGTTGTCAAACGAGTGAGCTGATGCTGATGTATGGCGAGTTGTGACGCCGGGGCGGAGAGCTCAACTGTTGGATGGCTGCTGAATCGCTTGTTGGCGAAGTCTTCTGTAACAAAGACGAGGAGGGGTGAGGATCCATTCGCAGTTCTTTATTCGTGGTCGGACAAGCAAGTGTCAAAATACCTGCAAACAGAGCAATATGGATTAGACAAAGCACAAACGAATATCAGGGCAGGCAGCAAACAATCAATAACGATAAACACAGCAAGGGTCAAGGCAGGCAGCAAGCAATCAAACAACGGTAGGCAAAACAAGGAATGCACTGAACAGATGTAATACTCAGGTATAAATACAATAAATAAAGATTTCCAGGTGATAACCGGAAGATAATCAGTCCTAGGTATGTGGAACATGGAAAATGTAGTCCAGATGTGAAAACTAGAACTAGAGACAGTTTCCTCTGGTGGCACGGAGGCGGGGCAGAGGTCTCCTCCGTAATAATATCACTCCAAAAATGGATTTTTTTTTTCATCTTTTTAGATGTTTTATCATAAACCATATTTGATTTAAAACATCCACAATTCTGTCCCAATTTAATAGGCTTGTTACATGGCAGCAGCAGTTATAAACTAAACAACGTCTTGCTAAATGTCATTGTCTGGTATACAGTTGTGGTCACTTTGTTAAAACCAACTTCCTGGCAGCTTCCCTGCACAAAGTGTTTATAAGTGCTAACTTAGCCAGCATTTTCTTTAACTATCTAAAAGGCCTGATAAGAACAATTCTCGTAATGCCCAGGGAGTTTAAAAGTTGGTCTTTTTGGCAGGCTGTATTGGCCGAGTTTGTTGGGATGACCCTTTTTATTTTTATTGGTATTGCCTCTGCTATTGGTAACAAACATAACAGATTTCCTGATCAAGAGGTTAAAGTGGCTTTAGCTTTTGGTTTGGCCATCGCCACACTGGCTCAGAGTTTGGGGCACATTAGTGGAGCCCACCTGAACCCGGCGGTGACTTTAGGACTGTTGGTTAGCTGTCAGATCAGTTTCTTCAGGGCCTTTATGTATATTGTTGCACAGATGTTGGGTGCTATCTTGGCAAGTGGCATTATGTTCAAAGTCAGTCCGGACCCTGAAACATCACTGGGACTTAATAAGGTAAGTTATTTCAAATAGAAAATTAGGTTACAACCATAACAGTGCCAGATTTGTATAATAGGTGGGAATGGGATACTATATCTTAGTAATATTTAAAAGATTAATTGCATAGATGCTTATTTTATCTTACAGTAGTTTTGTTTGTTGGTTTAAAATACACAACCAGTCAAAAGTTACCACTTACCATTTAGTTTCTTGAGGCATGACCATGTGATGATTTTTAAACTGAATGAAGTTCTTATCTATGCCTGTCTCATTGGCTGCTTTTTGTCATTATTCAGTCCAAGTCATCCAGTTCTAAAACATTTTTTAATAGAATTGTAGTTTTCTTGTGACAGAAATTAATTTAAGTTGGCGTAATTATATTAATGTCTACAAAACTTATTTCAAACATTTAAGAAAACACCTTCAGATTGAAAATTTTAAAATCATATTAAACATTTTAGGCAAATTTTTGACTGGTAGTGTATGTAGTGTAAAACTGTCATAAATTGGAAATAATTTTGCAGAACTCTGACCCCAAAAGTGAAATTCCTAAAACTATTTAATAACAGCTTTATAAAGCTTTTTGGAGGTATACTTGAGTAACATTTATTTAATTGTTTTTGACTGGACATGTCTTGTTTATTTTTTAAATGTAATACAAATCATGTTTCTTCCTTACAGCTGAGTTATGGTATAAAAGCAGGTCAGGCATTTGCCATTGAGTTCTTTGCAACCTTTCAGCTGGTCCTGTGTGTCTTGGCCACAACAGATAAGCGTCGAACCGATGTTACAGGCTCAGCACCTCTTGCCATTGGACTGTCAGTTGGTTTAGGACACCTGGTTGCAGTAAGCACATCATTTGACCTTGCTCAAACAAAAAGTTAAACAATTACCAATGATCTAGGAAATTAGATCAATAGACGGATGACAAGCTAGAATAATTTCTATTCTGCCTAATGGTGGCTTGCTCATCATAAATTAATTCCCATTCCGTATAGATCAGTTACACTGGGTGTGGCATCAATCCTGCTCGATCTTTTGGACCAGCCGTTATTCTTGAAGCCTTTAAAAACCACTGGGTAAATTATTCCCATATTTTCTATGAGAACAAATTGCAATTGTTGTTTGAATAAAATGCTTAATGCTTAAAGCTTTAATGCTTAGTTGAGAGTATAGACTTAACTTTACTAACTGACAAGGACAGTTTTCGAATAACAAATATTGTGGCACATAGTTGCACTTTAAAGTGAGCAGAGGAAAACAGGTGTTTTTTAGACAACCAATCACTTTTTTAATAGGTAGAACTCGATGTAAAAACTGACGTGTTTATTGCTTTGTTATTTCTCAAATGTAATGATTATTTTCTGTAGATTTACTGGATTGCGCCCATGTCAGGAGGGGTGGCCGCTGCACTTGTGTATGACTTCTTGCTTTACCCAAAGAAGGAAAGATTTGGCAATCGCATGAATGTTCTCAAAGGCGCAGACCCGGAAACCTCTTCAACTGAACCTCTAATTGAACCCCGAACTCCCAGATCTGGTTCTGGTCAGTGGCCAAGGCCCTGAAATGTTATGAGTTTCCTTTATTTTCTGTCACAAATACATATTGCTTTCTATTGATAACTATAGAGACATGCATTAAATGAACAATACTATTAAGACTTTATTTAAAAGGGTCGTTTTGTCTATTATTTTTATTTCATAATGCTTACATTATGAAATAATACCAGTGTGACATTTTCTCATCACTTAGTTACTGCAAATTATAGTTAATTATAAGTTTTCTAGTTTTGTTGATAGTATTAAAGGTTATGTGATGTTCAACTGTTGTTTAATACTGTCATCCTAACATACAGTATTCCACCTGATAATTGTATATTGCTCCCCCACACCCCGCCGATTAGTTTTTCCAAGTAGCTTTTTTTGATAGCGTAAAATGTCACTACCAACGTTTTCTACTTGGTTAAAAGCTACTTAATGATATTTAATAAATAATAATAAAAAGTATGAGTAATGTGTAGCTACATTGATGTACCAGTTTGTGGTAAAATACTTTTGACACTTCTGCAAAGCAGTTGAAAAGTTCCACCAAACCGATCTGATGTCAACTTTTGTATCACCTCTAGACTAACTGCTGCTAAAGCTGTCACACAAATCAGCAACTTGTTGCAACTTGCAGCAACTTTTGTCACGAATCAGAGATAATTTAACAAAGCTGATCCATTCTTCTGCCTTCTGGCCAATGTCACAACCTGATGTCTTGCCGTCTGTTAGCTTTGAACTAACATATTTAAAAATAATGTGTTCACAAGCACCTTTTGAAAGCAAAGCAAATTTTGTTTTCTTTTTGGCACCATCAGAGGCATTGTATGCGTGGATCCGCTTATGTAGATGTGTCATTTTTAATAAGCATTACAGCAAGTTCTGTTTGGAGAAATGATAATCAATCTTTGAACCTGTTTTAATGTCACTAAAAAATATATGAATCACATCAGAGCAGAGACAGGAGGGATGCAATGAGTTTAAAATACATGCCTGAAATTTTTACCAAGTTTACAAATGATAATCATAACTTTACACAACACAGACACAGGTATCTCTTTGCTAAATTCTGATAATTTCTGATAATAAAGGCATTTAAACACTTAAGTTTAACAAATAGTGAAATGTTTTTTTAAAATATACTGTTTAAAATACTGTTTGGGCCCGCTATATATTTGGCATTTGTATCCAGTTGTCAGAAGCACAGAACAATCCCATGGATTTGTTCTTTAAGGCAACCAGGTACAGTTCAGTTATAAGAAAGTATGACAGCCACATTCTAAAAGAATCCTCTACTTTTTTTTTTACAGGAGTCACAACTGAATTTTAACACTGGCTTCAGTGATATGTTATATGAACGGATGAAAACCATCTGTCTGTCATACTGATGGTTATTCTTTGCTGTCATAGGCTGTTTACACTGCAAGTCTTAATGCTCAGATCCGATCGTAAGCCCATATCCGATTTTTTGGCCCGCCTGTTTACACTTACAGCTCATATCCGATTTGCGTTTACATTAATCTCCCGGCAAAAAATCCAGTCATTCACTAATATGAGCGCCATGATTGACCCTCAAATTGTGGATGGACTTTTGCTAATTAATCTGTTTAAAAGTCGGCAAAAGTACACCCAAAAGCAATTAATTAAAGCGAACGGGTTTTTTTAAATGCTGCCATAAAGACGTCTTTAATGTTTTTCACATCTGTGACACGACAACTCCATATATCCTTACAGCCTCCTTATATTTGGCTTTAATGCTCTTTGTTTTGCGCTGGCATTGCAGCCAGGTTCAGTACATGTGCGAAATTATGACGTTCAACGCAATCCATCGTGGAACAGTGACGTTATAGCCCAGGTGAATCGACTATGTGTGTTTAGACGCAGGTCGGATGTCTGGACATCGGATGTGTATCTGATTTAAATCCAAATTTAAAAGTGCATGTGTTTTTAACACGTGCAACAAATTCCAATCTGTGTTAGATGTAAGTAAAAAATTAAGATTTTATGTGCCAGTTTAATGCAGCTAAAATTGCATTAAAAATAGAATAGAAATTAAAAATAGAAAATTAAAAATAGAAATAATTGAGAGAATTGCTACATTTAGGCATTTGGCAGACGCTTTTATCCAAAGCGACTTACATTGCATTAAACTTTACATTGATTCTACGTATGTGCAATCCCTGGGATCAAACCCATGACCTTGGCGTTGTTAACGTCATGCTCTAACCACTGAGCTACAGGACAGCTGAAATAATACATTAAATAGTTTAGAGCTATAACATTAATGTTGATTGTAGCTAAAATAACCTAGAATTGGGTAAATTGATGAGTAAAGTTTTAGTTCATAGTTGAGATAATGAAATCTTTAATAATACTGACTTTTAATTGCAGACTTGGCAAATGTGAACTCAGAATGTGACTGTTGACATCTCTTCAAAGTAATGGAGACGTTTGTGAGATTTCTGGGTCTTTTTCTCAGAAGAATTATCTGAGACACAGGAGACAAAAGTTTTCATCTGCTTTCCATTTAATCTCAAAGAAATAACTAATATATTGAAAAGATTTCATCTGTGATTTTCCTTTCCTATGGTGAGATACTGGTAGGCTTTAGTGCCGTATGTCATTTCTGGACATTTTCTCTTGACTAGTTGTACCATTGTATTGTACAGTACATGCATGATTCCTCAAATTGCGCAGTTTGTTAAAGTTTATGGTAATTTCCCTAATCATTGGACTTTATTATGATTCTTGCAAAACCCCATTAAGACCTTTATTAAAAACGGGTTTCAAACAATATCTAGGGGTAAACAAATATCATAGAGACTTGGGAGTGGTCCCAATTGATTTAGGCCATTAAGCAACTTCCTAGCAACCACCTGGAATACCCTAGCAACCATATAGGAATGCTCTTAGTAACACCCACTCACGCGTCATGTTGGGCTTTTCTGATGGGCACGCACTTTAGAATTTGTTGGTCACTTTTTTTTACCCTGATTACCTTGAACTTGTTTTAATTGGATATATTTAGGTTCATGATATGTCTGTCTGGAGAATGGAAACTGTCTGGCTGATGGAAGTCTTATGATGTAGCACTCTTATCAGTCTGTCCAGCATCACTTCCACTCCTACACTGCTTTGCATCACTTCTCAGCAGGGATTCAGGAGCCACAATAGTACTTATGGGAATTGCTACAATTGTTTGGAAATGGTTTAAAACCTAGTAGCGAGCCAATGTGTGTTTGAAAGGAAGAATGTAAAACAAACGTTAAGAAAAACTTGCTGTCTTAAGAGCTTATAACTTCTCCTGGTTGTACCACACTTACCACATGCAAAGGGAACAGAACTTGTCTTAACTGTGGGTGTGGTGACACTTTTGACAGACATTTATCGTGTGACAGGAGTGTAACACCCAAAAGTTCAGTTATCAGTTTCCTCACATTGTGCTGAAGAGGCATAAACAAACACAGATCCTCTCAGAACCTATACTGCTTGACTTATAGTATTTTAAAACAATATGTGTGTGTGTGCAGTACTGGTCAAAAGTTTGGAAACACTTCACTAAAATGTTTATATTATAAATGTTTCTAATATAAATAAATAAATATATGGTGAGTACTGACTGAGTATGTATGTGTTTTGTTTGTTGCAGGATGCCTGCAATGGGTAAATACCACATGTATGTGTAAAATTTAAACAATTCCAAAAACATGATGATATTGGCAATAGCCATTTTTGTGCTGCAGGATGCAATATTTACATGCAAGTCATAAATACATCCCAATACACAGGTTAATTTCATTAAATAATAAAGAGGAGCTACTAAATTCTTTAATGTAAAGATTTCTTTATTATTTCGGTATTCTTTATTCGTAAGGCTTTCATTGAGTTTGCTCCTTATTATAAGAGAACGAAGGGTAAGGACTTCAGGTGTGACTCTGACATGCAGAACAATTGCTGTGATTCATGTATGATAACAATAATAAAAAAACAAGAGCCAAAGAATGTCTATAGAGGCCTGATTTTTCAAAAACGTTTGCTTAAGTTTATTCAAAAACAATTACAACACATACTTGTATTTATGTTATATTTTACAATGTATTCATTTGTCGTTTAAAAACGACAAATTGTGTTTTTTTATGTTTTAATATAATATTAATAGCGCTTCAGAGTTTCTATTAATATGGTAAGATAGCAAACTCAGCTAATCTAAAACATAGATCACGCGAGGAGCATGAGCCGATCAATAATGACAATGACATCATTGGCGGGCGTTCGGAGTTTTACGACAGTCAATTACAGTATACGTTGCAGTTTCTTGCCACAATATATAAGATTATTTAATCGGCTCATTAAAAACAGCATTATTGGGCATACATAGCAGTTATATTAGTCTCTAAGAATGCGATTGTATCTTAATTGTTAAATTCCGGAAGACAACAAATTAATACATATTTTTTAAGTTATTACGTCTTTATTATTTTAAACCTTTTGTTAATAAACACATTAAATACTGTGTAATATTAAACGTTTTCTGGTGGTGATGCCGTAAATGAGTCCTACCTGTCGCAACATTCCCTACACTGGCTTCTTTTATAAAATGGCATCGTTATCATAGTAGAACCTACACACAGTTCCCAGTAATGTTTAATGTAAAAAAATGTCGAAGATTAGCGAACAGGTTGTCGATTTATTAAATGATACGCTATTTTCTCACAAAAGTAGTTTATGTAGCGTAGTAAAGTTTCTCCATTAACATCCTTTCTAAAACAGCGGCCTCTGGTCTCCTTTCTGCATTACGCGTTCTTGAGCCATTATTGCCGGCTTTGTCGTTAAGCGGCTTTGGCTTCGTTCTTAACGCTTTAAAGGCACGTTACTGACATCTACTGGGCATGAAATTTCACAAGAACCGGAAGTAAATCTGTTAGGGGTTAGACGGTAAAGCGCCTGTAAAGATGTCGCCGCCGTCCCACTTCAATTTTATTGAAGCCAGAGATAAATTTACGGTAAACCAATAATTCGGTGTTTTAATGATTGATTACCGATACATACGCTTTGACATTTACAGAGTTTTTACAAAGGAAAATGATTTGTATCTGTACATCTCGCTAGTTAAAGTTGAGCACTCTAAGCGTGTCTCGTTCACTATAAGACATTACAGCTGATTTCTATTGATTTGATCATAACATTGATATTATAATACGCTTGACCTATTTTTTGATTAATCATTTTTGAAATTAGTTTTTTAATAACAATTCAGCAGCAATTTATTGTACAATAGTGTGTGTGTGCGTGTGTGCGCGCGCGCGCGCTGTGAACATTTGAGAAACTCATTTTGTATTGACTAAATACTAAATCTCTCTCTTTTCTGTAGACTGCCACCAAAAGTGCTGTGGATATAAGAAACTGCAAACCCCTAATCAGCGTTTTCAATCATCTGCCTGGGAAGTAAGATATTTCTTTTTTTTCCTCAGTTGTGTACCACAAATATAAGTTAATATGTTGACGTCATTTCAATGATTTATTTGCATGGAACGAAGGTTTGAAGATTTGAATAGCTTTAAAGTACAGCTGTCGAGATGGTGTGTGTTATTTAATGTGACTGTTCACAGTGAAGCAGAGAAAAAAAGCACTCTTGATCAAGCTCTGCGTGGAGTCCTTGAAGAGCAGATAGTAAGTTCAGAGCTTTTTTTAAGCATCTACTTGTGTAATAATTATGACTATATCACTGTATATGTTGATGTAGATGTTTCTGTATATTGGTGTTTCTAAAACTCAGCTGGAGGAGCATGACACTTGCAATGTCAGGGTCATTTGAATTAATAAAAATTAGATGTACTTACCTTATTTTCAAGGTGAAGCAGAAAGTGAATGTGGAGGATTTTCTTTCTCTCATCTACATTAGCATTGATGGTGTGACTGAAGGTATATAAACACAATCCACTCTTTAACCTTTTAATAAACACTGATGATAAATGTTTCTGCTCATCTGTTAGCATAGATATAGTGTTGTCAAATGGAAAACCATTTGAAGATTACTGATGATTCTGATTTACACAGGCATCTGCTCTGCTACCTCTCCATTTCTTCTTCTGGGAGATGTTCTGGACTGTCTTCCTTTAGACCAGTGTGACAAAATATTCTCCTTTGTTGAAGAAAATGTTTCTACGTGGAAGTCTGTAAGTTTGCAACAAAGGTGTTTTAACAAAGTCCGCTGGTGGGTCAGGTGAAGTCATTTACATTTGCTTTTTTGTGTTTACAGACTACTTTTTACTCTGCTGGAAAAAATTACTTGTTAAGAATGTGTAATGGTGAGTTTTGAGTTGTCTTTTTGTTCTTCTAACATTGGTGGGAGTTTGTCAAATGTGGTGTTTCTCCTTTGTCCATTGTTATTTGTCCTGAAAATATGGTTAGGAGCAAAGCACTGGTACAGAAATTTTGGCTGTATAACAGGGTGTTATAAAATTTTGAACATTATGTATGTATACTGTTTGTCTGTTTAAAACTAAAAATACTGTCTTTAAACTAGTGAATTCGGACACCCAAACAATATGTATATTATAAAATGGATAATTTTGGTCCTTGGTGCTATTTGATTAATGCAGATAGCAGTGCTAAAATACTCTTTACAGTAACAGTAAAACACCTATCAGCACACACAGAGGTAAACTATTAGTTTACATGACATAGACTTTCTTTGAGTGTACTAAAATAAAACAAGTAAACAAATTTTATCTTAAAATCTTAAGTTTTTTAAATGACACAGAATGCCCTTGAATATAGCCCTGACTATATTCATTATATAACAGACCTTAATGGATAGCTGTTTTTTTTTTATTTTAAAAAACTGCTACAGAAAAGTATTTTGTGTAAAATAGAAAAAAAGAAAAGCAGAATGCGAATGAGTGGATTTGTGAGTGGCCTTGTTATACTTGCAACGCATTTGTGATAGCAGCTGTTTCCCTACAGATCTTCTCCGAAGGCTCTCCAAGTCTCAGAATACTGTGTTTTGTGGACGGATCCAGCTGTTTTTAGCACGCCTCTTCCCTTTGTCAGAAAAATCTGGTATGTTTTCTTTTGACATTTGTGGTTTTTATGAGTTTAGAAGTTGTTCTTCATATCTGAGATTATCTTGTATTTCAGGACTGAACCTGCAGAGTCAGTTCAACCTGGATAACATCACAGTGTTTAACAAAAATGAACAGGAGAGCACATTCGGACTGCAGGTAGAGAAACACTAACAATTATGCTGACATGAATTTGTCATACATTGACATTACCTGTGTGCATAGATTACTTTAAACACCCATGTTTTTGTTCTTGTAGCACTCGGAAGTAAAGGAAGATGGGATGGAGGTAGAAGAAGGGGAGATGGGCGATGAAGATGCACCTGCTCCCTGGTAAGAGAAGATTGGTTTTGCGATATTAAAACGGTGCCCTTACAGCGTAATTACACTTGAGTCCTTATTTCCAATTCAGTTTTTAGGGGTCAAGCCCCATCGATGCAAAGACACTATTACATCTGTTGATGGTGTTCTTTATCATCATTTTCCACTCTTACATTTGTGGTAGCCCATAGAATACGGTAAAAAGTTAAGAAATTTGGCACATAATTTGGATGGCGGACAGTCTGAAATGTAATCATACCAAATTTGTAGTCTCTACCGCAAACCCTGTAGCACCACCATGCACCCTATGACGTTATTTTCTGTCATGGGTGTTTGTCTGCTTTGCACGAAATTCAGTACGTAGCATCTAGACACACTATAGACAAAGTTATCAGAACATTTTGATGAAAATCAATCGTTCTTGGAAAAATGCACAAATGAATTTATAGAAAAGCATGCTAAAATGGACTTAAGGCTGTATTTCGCAACGCTTTTATGTATTTACATGAAATTTGGTATATGTCATCACAGACATGACCTGAGGGTACACGCACAGTTTCATCACATCTTTACCTACTGGTGTTGCAGTGGAAAAAATGGCTGTTTTTGCTTTTGAATGCTTTGTTCTAAAATCACGGGGGTGGTGTCCATAGATTCCTTTAGGCTCACTAAGTTGAACGAAATGTCTTGGTAGGCAGTTTTAGGTGTCAGCCATTTTGAAATTTGTAAAATGCAATATTTTACAAACGCAATGAGTAACATAAAACTTGGTATGGTTTATTTGGACCATGCTTTGAGACTACCTGCAATGTTTGGGGCCAGTGCTTCGTGGTGGTGAACAAAATTCATTAAACAAAACCTTTGATTAATGTACCTGATTTTCATGTGTTTGCTGTCTAATAGATTCCTTTGCTCATGTAAAGTACTGTGACACCAAAAGTGTTATTATCAGCTATATCTCCTATTGGCCATTTTAAGTAGAAAACCTACTTTTTGAACTCCTTACAGGCAGTAAGTCTGATTTGTACAAAAAATATTTTTGATACACCAAATGGTTGTTGAATGACACAATGGCAAAAAGCATCCGAGGCTATAACTCTTCAAATTTATGAACGTGAAACTTGCCATGTGTCGTTGTGACCACAAGTTGGCTGTCTCATCCAAATTTGGTGACATTGGCAAATTTGGTGAAATCATCAAGAATGATAAACTATTTTATGCTGTTGTAAGTGTGTTTAATGATTTTTTTTGTCTTTTCTAAAAATTCATCAGTGATGTCCACAAATATTTCTCTTTGTACCCATGGTAGGCTTAATCCGGATAATTGTGATGTTACTAGTTATTGCTTACTTTTTAATGTGTTTTTTTTGTTGCTTCTCGTTTATAGCTCTATTCCTATCGACTACAACCTGTACAGAAAGTTCTGGACCCTGCAGGATTATTTCAGAAACCCTCTACAATGTTATGATAAGTTCTCATGGATGACTTTCCTTAAGGTATTCACCGATTTGCTATTTAACATACCTTTATTTCAAACAACTTACAATGTACTTATTACAAAGATGATCACATTGGGTTAATCGACTGTATTATTGCATTAACTGTATTAGCAGAAATGAAAATAATATTCAAAAATAAATTAAAATTGCTAACAAGCTGTTACTAGGCTTGTTAGCTAATGTCATTTCTTCTTGAATTTTGTGACTATGTGCACTAGAGTTGTCATGTAACTATAGATTTGTTTTATGAAGCATCATTTATTATGAGGTCTCCAATATAAACGTTTAATATTCTCTGACTAGATCGAATCTGTCAACTGAGAAACCTTTTAGACTGGCTTTGACTTGCCTAGAATGCAAAATATGGCAATAGTCTTATTGTGTAATTAGCTGTAATATACTGTATATGAAAATGGAGAATTGATCTCATACATCCAATAAAATTTACTTTTACATGAAAGTAATTGCAAAGAAACGTTTTCTTAGGTGTAGCTTAACTGTCGAAATATTCAGTGTGGCAACTCTAGCTTTCTACTTTTCTGCCATGTTAGGAACATTTGAAACACAGCTGGAAGTGGCCGTTTGAAAAGCTAGATCTGCATCTATCTGACTTCATTATGTCTTTCTGTCTCCTCATGTTCCCTGCAGTACTCAGATGAGACACTAGCTGTGTTTAAGAGCTACAAACTGGATGACATGCAGGCATCTAAGAGAAAGTTGGAGGAGATGCGGACCGCTGCAGGAGATCACGTCTACTTTGCCAAATTCCTCACCAGCGAGAAGGTCTGTGCTTCCAGTCCCTCATTAAAATGACAACTTATTCACACACCAGTCTAGCTTTGTGTGGCATATGATAAACATTATCTCCCTGTGAACGTCTTTGAGCAGTTGATGGATCTTCAGTTGAGCGACAGCAACTTCAGAAGACACATTCTGCTCCAGTACCTCATTCTCTTCCAGTACCTCAAGGGCCAAGTCAAGTTCAAAAGGTCAGAGGCAGAATGTTTAGCTCAGAGGTTGCAAAAGCATTTGCAAAACATTTGTTCACCTAAAGTGGTACTATAAGACTTTAATACTTCTTGTCAATAATTATTTTATATTAACTCTTGTAGTTCCAGTTGTGTTTTAAATGATGACCAGTCTTTGTGGATTGAGGACACAACCAAACTTGTCTATCAGGTTAGTTTCCATCTGAAAACCTGAGATTATAGTCACACTGTTTAATGAATTCACCTGCTTCTGTTTCCATTTAAGCTACTAAGAGAAACCCCTCCAGATGGTGACAAGTTTGCATCCATGGTTGAGGTAAGCAGTGGCTGCGGGATTTATTGATCTTCAAATAGTCTACGTTTTACAGTGGTAAACTTAAATAGTCAATACCAGTTAACTTTAACCGTTTAAACACATGCTATTAAATGTGTCAAGACATTTTTTAATGTTTATAAGATTGTTGTGCTAGTTGATAACTAAGTGATTTTCAACAGCACATTCTAAACACAGAAGATAACTGGAACTCATGGAAGAATGAGGGCTGTCCAAGTTTTGTAAAAGAAAGGTATTGCATGAAAGTTATTTGAAATGTTTTCTTAACCCTAATTATTGTTACTTTTTTTTTAAAAATGTTATTTTGTCATTTGATGGTAACAAATACATTTTGATCCAGCATTTGATTTCCTCAGACCAGTAGAGACCAAACCCATCCGGTCCAGCAAAAAGAGACCAGCACCTGAGGACTTTCTGGGAAAGGGACCTGATCGTAAGATCCTCATGGGAAAGTAAGATATTGCCATTTAATAATTTTATGATTTGCGTTGCTGAGGTAATATAGGCTTCATTTTCCACTTTGTAAAAAATACTAGTTTGATCTGATGCATTACTTCTCTTCACCATCAATAGTGAGGAACTCACAAGGCTCTGGAATCTAAATCCTGACAACATGGAGGCCTGCAAATCAGACAGCAGGTTTGTTTTTTTGAAAACACTCTAAAAACACAAGATGCAATTTATTCAGAGAGGTTTTACGTTTATAAATATTTTGGTCTTGTTTAAAGGGAGTTCATGCCATTACTGGAGGATTTTTTTGAAGAAGCTATTGAGCAGGCCGATCCAACAAACATGGTGGAGGATGAGTACAAGTAAAGACTTATCAGTCCAGAATGTTGTGGAACCACCATACATCACTTCTGACGGAGATCACACAATAAATGAGTTTACTGTCTTTTCTCAGAGTGGTGCGTAATTCAAACTATGGCTGGCGAGCCCTGCGGCTGCTGTCCAGACGAAGTCCTCACTTCTTCCAGCCCACCAACCAGCAGTTCAAAAGTCTAGCAGACTATCTGGAAAACATGGTCATAAAACTGGCCAAGGAGCTTCCTGTGAGTGGATGTCAAACTTATTATCAGAAACCAAGGGTGCTTTATAGCAATAGAATATTGTAATTTGCCAATATGGTTAACATGCTATTTTGTTTTTTCTCCAACTTACAGAAGGACCTTCCATCGGAGGAGATAAAAACAGGAGAGGAAGATGATGATGAGAATGGCGATAATCTTTTGAAGGAGAGCAATGACAGTGAGTACATGACGCCCTGGCTAGCATTGTTGTGTTTTTTTTGCATGAAAAATAATTTGGTAATAGAACAATGAATGGTTGGGAATGTCATTTAGTTAAACTTTCTTCCTTCAGGTCCTAGCATTCAGAGCAAGGCTGTGACCAATAGGCAGATGGATGAGATTGCAGCCAAGCTCGGAGCCCAGTGGAAGATGCTGGCAGACCATCTGGAAATGAGTGAGAAGGAGATCCGTGTGATAGAGGCTGACAGTGAAGACGTGGAGCTGCAGGCAAAGATGCTGCTGGTGGCCTGGCAAGATCGAGAAGGCCCTCAAGCTACAATGGAGAGCCTGGTCATGGCCCTTAGCGCAGCTGGCTTCAGCAGCATCACAGATGGTTTTAATGAAACATAACTTTGCGCTTATTTCACATCCTTCCTTTCAACTTATTGGTCAGTTTTATGCATTTTGATGACATTGTTTTTTTGCTGTACCTCAATGGATTGTATTCTTTAATAATGTTCTAACTTTTTGAAATAAACGTCAATACTAAATGAATCCAGTAATGTTTGTAAATCACAAACAAGACTATCAATGTTTATTTTTTGCTGTTAATGAAAAGCCAGCAGTCAATAACTTTGTACAGATGCGTCCTCTTACATGATTGTTTGGATTATTTCATGACAGGCGAGTTTACAGTGCCATTTGTTGCGTGGTAGCTAGAAGACAGAAGCAGCATTTGAGCTTGAAGGCCTATCCTTTCAAAGACCTTTAGTAAAAAATCTACTCTAGTTTTATATTTAAACCAGGCCTACAATCACTATATCCTTGTAAGGGTTCATTAAGAGAAAAGGTTTGTGTCCCTACCTCCTGTAAATTTGCATCCTAATCTAAAGTTATTACATGGCCAAAAACATCTTTACAAACATATTTTCTAGTAATGACTACAATGGATACGGTCTACTAAGCATATACACCTTTTCACAGGCTTAAGTGTACAATGCATATATAAAACATTTAGAAAGGAATTTCCCAGGTCCAGAAATTTCTTCAAATCCATTTTCCACAGAAAGGGAAAAACATCCATAAATGACAAGAGAAAATATTAAGGTCTGGTTTTTAAAGACACCAGGATTTATTGCACATCTATACAGAGTGCTTGAAATGACAAATACATATGGTTTAAGTTTTTCCATGACCCGCTGTTACTCAAGTATTTCCACACGTCGTGGGCCGTACAGAAGGACGTATGCTATATGCCAATCTCCACCTCCAGACAACTTCAGAATATCCTCAGGGGCCACCACGCTGACTTTATCATCATCAAACTTCACCCATTCATCTGTTCAGACAGTGAATAGTCAATACCAGCTTAAATTTTTAGCACACATCCATAGAAATGTTAAAGAAAACAAAATCTGTTGTCAACAAAACATTTGTCCAACTGAGCATTTTATTGCTAGTTAAGAACTATCAGCAAAACCTATAATATCCACATACATATAATATCCACCAACATAAACAACGGTTTGAGCAGTTTTGCCAAGCAAGTTATTTTAAGTTAAAATTTTTAACTATTAAACTTAGTTTCCTTCAAATGGGATATTAATATGCTATTATCACTTGAGTAATGAGATTTATTACCACTAAGGGGTCAGAGTATGGTTGAATAGCATAGGCCAGATGTGCAGCACTACACCAGTAGGTTTATTTTTGGAGGTTGTCTAACAAAAATATTACAAACATCTGAAAGGGAATTATTCTCTACCTTCTTTCCTTTTAACCCAGGCGACATAGTGTCCAGAAGAACTGGATCGACCCTGATGCGTCAGAACTGCCTGCAGATCATAGTAACCGCTGTTGTTGGAGCCCAAGTCTACAAATAATCAAAAGTACTCATCACATAATAAGAGTAAATTTTATGATCACAAAAAAAAGGATCTTGCATTTCGCACTTAGAACAGGGTACTCACCATCAGGAAAACAGAAAGTTTCATATTTTGTTTCTTTGGGTATTAAAATCTTCTGATCCACCTATTTATTGAGAAAAAAAATCTGTAAATTTGCAAATGGATTTTTAAATGTCTATATGTTGACACTGTAAGAAATTACAGACTTCCTCTAAACAGGTTTTACTCCAAGATAGCCATTAGGACAAGGTCATTCCCCATAAAGGTTTAATTATCAGAGACATATTAGTACATGTCTCAGCCATGTGTGCATAACACCTAGGGCCAGCGTTTGCTGATCAGGCAAGTGCTTTGAGCCTCTGGCTTGAAGGCAGGGCCATAACCGCAACAACACTATACACTAGCTCACAAATCAAAACAGGCAGCATAGGACTAGGCTCTTTATCCAGTGGATATAAAACAATTGTCACTCACCTGTAGTGGAACCAGTTAATATCACCATTTAAATGTGGGTCCCACCCTGATGAATAAAATTAAACTTTTTTGCAAACTGACCCGATTGCATGTTTATAAAGTAAGTGAAACTTGGTGTTGGATTGTTTTAGTTCTGTTGAGATTCTAAAGTAATTGAATCAATCTGATGCAGTGTGGTTGAAGAATTACAGCAGAACACTTTCTAAAGTAAACGTTTCTTAAGTAAATGTAGACAACCTGATGCACCGTTGCTCTGTGAAGTATTAAACAATAACCCAAAGCTGTGTGCTCGACATACTGTAGCAGTGTTTTAAACCCAGGGACGAGATAGTTTTAAAATACAAGACCCATGTAGTGTGGTTTCATCTGATGCACTGTGAGTGTTGCATTTTAATCTGTTTGTGAGTATTGTTATATATAATATAATAACCTGAAGTAGTAAGTGAAGGGGTGGCATCCTTAGCTCCACCTCATGGCAATCAAATCCTTTTTACATATTCATAATAAGTGCTAATAATAATAGTATTGGTTCAAAAAGATTAAGCTTGTAACCTCGTGAGTGTTACTAAGATTCCCTATTTCCAAGAGTTTTTAGAACATATACCCTGTCTGAGATGGTATGTTGGTAAGAAATAGCACGAGACAGGTGTCCCTCAACAGTTGATCAATCAAATTGGAATAAAAA
The DNA here is from genome assembly GCA_036877575.1 of Botia almorhae. Classification (NCBI taxonomy): domain Eukaryota; kingdom Metazoa; phylum Chordata; class Actinopteri; order Cypriniformes; family Botiidae; genus Botia; species Botia almorhae. The sequence goes on from JAZGTJ010002178.1 coordinate 22,982, forward strand.
GCCTTTACTGTGGAACACAGCTTATTATTCAATCTTGGCAGAGTAGTTACATTTCTGAGTATAAGAAAGAATCTCTTATGTTTTAGGAACATTCTCTGGTCTGAATGAGAAAGCTAAACACCTCACCTTGAGGAGCTGTGCGTGTGTATGGTTACAGGATGAATCACGAATAGTGACCCATGACACATTCTAGCTGTTTCTGGACTATGGAATGTGAAAGATTATATGTTCTAGTATGGCTTTGACACGGATTAGTTGACTGTTAGCTTGAACTAAAAACAATATTTCTGCAGTAAATGTTCTTCAAATTGACCTTATCTTATGCCTACCTTGTCTTCATTTAATATAACTGGTCTACAGGTCTTAACTGCACATCCCCTACAGTTAATGGTGGAGAATCGGTGGGCAATCATTCTTCGATGATGCCCCTTAACCACAATCGTACTCGGGCCCGGTTCACGGCAACCGTGCCTAGTGTGAGTACAAGTTTACTCTTCCATCCAGATAGGGGTGCCCCGATTTAGATGACTTAGTTTAGTTTTTTTAGAACTAGTTTTTTTTAGCTAGGGAATTATATTTTCTGTAAATAGTTGGTTGATACAGGGATGCATTGTGAACGACCACATGTTTGAAAATAACAATAATTGCCCCAAATTATATTTGATCAGAATATGTGAAAGAATAACCTTGTGGTTTTGCTGGTAAAAGTCAAGCCATATTGTTAAAGACTGTCGCCTTACCTCACTACTTCATGGGTTTCTAAAGTGTTTGAGAATAGGCTGGCACACTAGATAACAAGGCCAGCCTTGACACAGATAAGGGAATAGAACAGGGCAAACTCTGTAAACAGGTCTGCTCAGCACTAACTTTAAAAAAAGATATCTGGACTTATCAAAAGAATGGTTAATCAGGGTTTTGATTTTGACTGGAAAGTTGAATAACAACTTAACTGTCTGCAGACTAAGAGCTAGAAAAATACAAGTTTCTAGCTATAAGTGCATATTCATGGATAAGCAAAATGGGAGGAGTACCATTTTCCCCAGAAGAGAGAATACTGGAAGTAGCTGACGGGTGGGACAGAAGGCAAGTTGGGTAATCAAGATTTGTTTAAGCAAGCAGTTTAAAACAGCTGGCACTGTTAAAAAGGGGGAAGAAGGCAGTAACACCTTGTCCAACACATCTGACAGGATATGACTATAGCTTAGTCACAAACTGTTTATCATTTTATGACACATTATTGATGTTTGATATTTTATGGTGAACGCTAAGTGTTTGATGTTTAAAATGTATGAAGGTTCTTGTGGGCAAAGGTGGGCAACCTCTTCTTTTAGTTCTTGTTTCAGATGTAAGCATTGTCTAAAATGTGGAACCTACTGGGGAGGCCAAGAGAGGACAACAGGACTAATAAAGAGCTTCCAGAAGAAAAGAGATCACCACAGATCTAGAATACAGAGGCCCAGAAAACCACAATGTGAGCCTGAATTAATGAAAATCAATGTACCAAAGTGGCAACTTATAGAGGGACCAAAAAATGCAAACATCCAAAGAACCCACCACAACCAAAATATTTTTAACTTTCAACAAACACACATGGACCCACACTGACAGCATCACTTAATCTGGAGGAACAGCTGGATTTTATGAAAAATATCCTTGAATTTGATTTTGAGGTACCAAAACTAGACAATATGCTAATGTCATTATTGCAAATGAAAACAATCACATTTTTAAAGCTTAACAAGGTCTTGATAAATAAAAAAGATGTTGACCAAGCAAATGCAAGACATCTAGCTATTGCCTATTCAGGTCTAATTTGGGATCTTCATTACATCCCAATCTTCATTATTAATCTTCATGTAATCTTCCTTATTGTTTGGCAGTGTATTATGTTATGTTGTATTTGTTCCATTCTAAGATGCCTAATTACAGATACCTCAATGACCCCCTTTAGGACGTTCCCAATGGTTTTGAGTGTTTTTGAATATCCTTTTCAAATCGAGAAATTTTACATCAAATTTGATAAGAAACCACATGATACATCTGCCTAATTGAATAGATCAGTAACCAGTGTGGCTGGTTACTGCCTTAACTGCCACTGGACCACTACGTGAGAACGGAAAGTGAGCACTTCTACTGCAACCCCTAATACACATTTAAAGACAAAAACAGGTTTGAGGAACAGTATAAAGTATCTATGCTGATATTGTTCTATGTTTATTCCCAAGTGCTTCACGTACTTTGTTATTGCAATGCTACAATAAATATATTATTTAAGGACGAACAACATCCTCATCATTTTGTCTTAAAACATTATAGGGCACTTGCTTTTGGCTGCTGCTGCCTCATCAGTTTCTTGTCCTCGACCTCCTTGAACTTTGACCTCACAGAAACCATCTTCTCTTGAAGTTCAGTAGTGCACAGTTCATAGACATCCAGCATAAGAGGAAATTTGACATCCTAAACACAGCACAGCAAAACAATTATGCAGGTGCCGAAATCAGAATGCAGATGTCATTCCATAAACTATGTATACAGAAACAAAGCCATCACTTACATCAAAAGGGTGAATCTCACAAAACTGTCAAGTAAACCACACCTTTTTTTTATATATTTACTGTATTGAGATTTTCATAATTAAGCACAAACAATTCCAATTTCCAATCCCAAATTCTAGTACCATTAATAATTATGGTACATTAAATATATTATAAAATATAAATATTGTTTTGTAAAATATAAACAGTGTTTATACATCATGGTACTATGTGTTGTACCCCTCTGTATAGGATTTACTGTAATACATTATTGAGGAGTCTATCTGGAATTAAAGTAATGAGAGAGTTGGAGGTGCAAACCAGCCTCACTATAATGAAGAAAATGTCACTATGCAAAAACTCTACAAAAAAGCTTAATTTTCATTACATAATCTCTTACAAAAAAATCTCTTATTTTTTTTGTTTGGATTTAGGATGAAATGCATGACAATCATTGCTTGGTGGAATTCACACCTATGATTTCATACCATTAACATAGACAGCAAAAATTACTTACACCAGACCCACCTTAAGGACTTTGGCATTAACAGACTCTTTTTCTTTGTAGAAGAACCGGACCATCTGAACTGTCAGATATGCTGGGAGACGGCTAATTTTAGACTAAAACAGACAAACATAATGAGTGACTTGCAGTACTTATCACTTTTAACCCAAAATACGACATTTTGTACTATCAGTCATGAATAATCATACCGATTTGATATAGAGAGCATTTCTTTGTAAGGAAGGGGAGAATTTTGTGATGTCCTCCTGTAGCCTCTAGAGTGTGACAGAAAGGTCAAAAGAGACTGTAAGGGCTGGTGGTACTTCCCGTCTGGATTACTGACTGATCTTCACTCACCAATCTGAGTCCAGTGGCGAGATATTTGACTTCCTGGTTGATGAAGCAGCTGAGTTGCAGTTGACTCTCTGTGCCTTTGGTTGGTTCTTCATCCTCTGACTCTGTGCACTTCATACTGCACAAATACAGGTTAAGGACCTCCACAAATACAGTACATATGTTGCCTACAAGAAAAGCTTTCACAGAATTGGTGCGATATCCAAAACTTCCCTAAACAAATTTAGTTAGAATATTAATAAAAACATCACAAATATCAATTCATAAGTTTGCCTTAACAGGATCTTTTTAAAAAGAAAAGGATACGTAGTGTCAAATTCAACACTAAAATACTGATCAATAAAATTCTTTTTTGTGGAGGTGGCTCCACTATCATTATCAGTCTGTAAAAAGAGTATAACATTGTAATAATATAGTCATGTATTTTAGTGATCATATCATCTGAATATATAATAGTTGTCCTGCCTCCATTGGGGTTTCTGGTTCTTGAGGTTCTAATTTCTGCTGAAGAACCCGCATTATCTGAATCCAGCACTCATTGGCATCCTGGGTAATAAATAAAGTTATAAAAGACTATTTCAATCATCACAAAAAGTACTCAGGCTCCATCTGTGTACATTAGCACCCTGACCTGTTGGAGGTACTGGCCCTGGTCTCCTTTCTCTGCAAACTGTGGGAAGGCCATGTGTAGGAACTGCAGCAGAATGATGGGTGGAATGCTTGAGGATGTCTTGTCCATGGATTCGAATAAATCACGCAAAGCTAAAAAAAAACCACACACACACATGCAACATGCTTGAAGATGCACATAACAGCTGTACTTTCTGCACAGCTACCCCACCATTAATCTTTAGCCGTTCTTTTTGGACATTCCCAAATGTCAAACAAGGTAAATACTGAAAGTCAACCTTTTAATAATCTATAAAAACCTAAATTAGTCTTATGAGTATGGCTATTGTTTTTTTCATGATATTTTTTGTTGTATTGTGTTGCTCTTTTTCTCTCATTTTTATAGGTTACACGACATTGGGGTGCGGGCGTGATATTGGCTGCTCAATTAAGGAGGGGTCTTTTTAAGAATGCCGATTGCAAGCAGCGGAGCTCCTGGATTCCTCCTCCGACTGGCGGCCAAACTGTACTGCCATTTTCTTTTGTGTAATTCTGTTGGGCTTTGTTTTTGGTTAGGTAGTTAGGTAAGCCGGCTGTATTTTATTTTAAAAATGTGATTAGGTTATTTAATTTCTATTTTTAGTTCTAGGACCATTTTTGTTTATGTTGGCCTGTGGCCACCCCGAAGAGATGCTTTTTATGTTTCACGGCTAATCTTTAATAAACATCGCAGTTTTGGTTAACTTAACTGGTGTGCTTGTTTGGTCCCCGGCCGGAGGGGATTATAAAATTATTTCTAATAATTTTCTTGGGAATCCAGCACCATACTTGTTCTTTTATTATGTCCTTAAAGTTCTCTAGACACAGGGCGTAATAATTAGGTACAGTGATATTACCTGCTGTGATGTACTGAGAAGGCGCGTTAGCTCCAGAGGACCGCAAGGCACCAGAGTATCTACAAGTGGAAGCAAACAACCGCAAGTAGATATGAATTTATTATATTAATTCAATGTGAATTTGCTAAATTTATTATGAAGGGTATGCTTACAACGTACCTCCTGAGAGCATTTTTTAGCTCGGGCACAGAACGGAAACACTGCACTGTTGCATTCATATAACATGTGTTGCCCAGATTTGTTAATCCACATGGCAACTCCATCTGAACATGATAGAAATGTTTCCACAGTTGTTGTTATAATTTTAATTTTATTGTTAAACATGAGGGCCTTCCTGTTGAAATACTTAGTTTATATCTTTGTTTTAATCGTTTATTCACTGTAGGCAGAGAACTCACAGCAGATGCAAGCTGCTCCTCTGTCATGTCCTCGACAAACATGGGCCGTACTGCAGGCTCCTCAGGCAGGGCTTCAGCAGAGCCCATCATAAGAAGAGTCATCCCCTACAGAAATGACAGATGATCCATTTAGTTTAAGCAAATACCAAAGTTAACACGAAATGGTAGCTTGTACCTACAAATCCAGTACAATAAGATTACAAAGGAATATTATGAAAGAGTCAATGTTGTACTGCAATAATTATGGATCCAAAGCCTAGGTGTCCTTTTATAAATATATCTAATTTTAAATAAATATTGATTTAGTCATACTTACATTTTTCAACTTGATATTTCCCCACTCATCATCCTGGTAAATAAAAATAAAACAAGTCACACACTTGCAAACTTTGAGGACAACAAAGAATAACACTCTTAATAGCTGGTCAGAGCTGCTACCTTTAGCGTTCCTCCTTTCACCATGACTTTCTGTCTCTCTGGCTGAACCCCTGTCAGAGCAAACAGCTGGGCTTTGAATACCATGGGCGGCTCCTCTGTGTTCAACTCCACCGCATCAAACTTCTCCTTCCCCCATTTTACATTCACTAAAACATCACAGCAACAAATTACCCCGCACAGTGACAGTAACACAACAAAATTATTTGGCATCACAATTTGAAATGTTACCAATATTATCTTATTTTCTCTTTCGCGAAACTATTAAAATCTAGCCAAATGTGCTTACACCACTTTATTTTTGTGTGTCATGATGCAGCAAGTTTAAGCAGGTGAAAATTTGATATCAAGCATAGTATTTATTTTGTTCCTTACACAAATCTTGATTTCAGAAGACTTCAGAATCAGGAATTCCATCAAACATTATTGCTGGTTTTGTAGGTTGCTGTCCCCTGTCCATTTTTACCGTATGGGAAAATGTTCAAACATCATACATTCAAACATCTCTTTGCACATGCCATAAAGTAATTGATACAGTGTTTTAAGGCAACAAAGGTGTGATAATTCTTGGCTGGGCTCAGGAGCGTACGATCACCAGTGTTGCCAACTATTTCTAATGAAAAGTAGCTAAAGCCTGCCTGAAAAGTAGCTAAATGTTGCCAGATGACGTCACGCGATAATTTGCATATCAGTGATGTCATCACGTAGTATCTGACAATCGTAAGCCCGTCATTTCTCTACTCTCGGAGGCGCCGTGTATTATATTAAAACATTACATCCAGATGCACAATAAATAGGTTCTTATTAACATATTACTTTGCGTGATGACGTCATTGCGTAATCGCAACTCAAAACTGCATCTTTATGTGGTATACAAAATAATTAATGTTTTCTCAAAATGACTGGCCATCTCAGCAAAAACATTATTTGAAATATGTCCATTTAGATTTGTATGAAAAATATAGTTGACTACAATTTCGATTGAGACATGTTCATTTAAAAATTAATGAGCAGCTACAGTAACTACATTTTAACTGTGGTTACTCTTAATTAATTCACTTAAAAATGTGAAATGTGTGCTACTGCTGTTGCACTCAGCCAACAAATTTTGCTGCTGCAGCTGTGCCTGGCTATTTAAACCTTATGTAGCCCCACCCCCGCACTCTACTGAGTGAAGCCTGCAGCCACTGCTCTTTTGATTTGAGTCACTTTTTAAAAAAGTGAATGTTAAAAATGCCAAATGAATGTTAAAAATTGCTACATTTGTTGCTAGGTGCTTTTTGAAAAAAAGGTGCTAGGGTAGTATGAAAAGTTGCTAAATCTAGCAACAAAATTGCTAAATTGGCAACACTGACGATCACACCTTTGTGATTAGAACGTTCAGTGGTCACGTGATCGCCTGCTAAATTCAGATCTGTGTTCAAATCAGGAATGGCGGTAAACGAGAGAGCGAAAATCTCAGCGCTTATTATGCGTCACAGTTGTTATTGTTTTCAGTCACGTAATGTTTATTTGTTTCTTGCATTTCAAATTATGCTGCACGATCACAGATAAATAGAAACACAAATACCAGAAAAACACATACAAGTTCAATTTTAACTTACGTTTATTTGTATAGGGCTTTTCATATACATCATCTTCTACACAGCGCTTCCTTCTATTATATAACTAGCCTATACTTTTTATGAAACGGAGGCAAAAGCATTTTTCAAACAAAACGTTGTTATTTTATATTTCTTACATTTCTGTCGCGTGAAAGGGTTACCATGACACACACCTCAGGCTAACACCTCAGGCTAAGATGAACTTTTGCCCCCCAAAAATAAGATTTATGTCAAATATATTATTGCATTAAGTAATGTAGCTTTGACATCTATGAACTAAAATACACAAAAATAAGCTAGCAAAGTTAACACGCCTGCTGTGTGTGTGTGTGTATAAACACAAAAAGCAGGATATAAAGATAATTATTCTTCCCAGTAATATATAGCTGAATTTAATCAAAATGTATAATAGGCTGACTGTAAACCATTGATTAACTTAAATGTAGGGATTAAATTTCCAGTTGGGTTCATTTATGAAGATTTCTTTGACAGGTTATAGCATAACATGCTAAACTTCCTGTCCTAACACATCTCATTCTAGTTGCACGTTGCTCGTTCTCGTTAAAGTTTGTTGTGCCGTGTGTTGTGCAGTAACAGACCATTTGTATCGTTCAAACGTTTCATGGATTGAATCAAATACTTTGATGATTACAAAGAGCTAAAAAGTTTTAAAGGCAGTTTGACAAAGTGAGCAGCATGCTAACATGCCGTAATACTGATGCACAAGCCTGACACTATATGATGTACCATATAAACATTTATATTAAAAATATAGGTTTTCCCTACATATACGGCTTGCTCAAAGCTTGTTAAAGAATTTCCGTTACTTGTTTAGCTGTTTTCTACTAAATATTGTTTACAAATAGACATTTAGGCCTGAAGCTACCGTCTTATGCTAACTGGACAGCCTCCTCTATCACATTTCCTCTAAGGTTTACAGACAAGTTATGATTTAAATATGTGTAAACAGTACACAAACCTGTAAATACGGGCATATTTGTGTTTGCTTGTCCTTTATGAAGCTCGGCAGTTTCAAAGAAGGTGTGTTATTCGCAATGTAGAAGATTTATGTGTCTCCTAACTTCATTCAAACGGTAGCCACGATGACGCTGCAACTGCATGCTGAACGGATCGATGCGCTCGGCGAGCGACTATGTAAACCTGAGGCAAAATTACCATAAGGTAGGGTTGGGCTATGAATATTTAATCAAGTCTTCCAGGCCTTGCTGGTTATCTTCATAGAATGAAGTCTTATTCGTTATTATTAAATACACAAAGCATACTTTGTGAGGTCACCTTCCAATGGTAAAGACTTCATAAATCCACCAAAGGGTAAAGCGTTCTCATACACAGCACCTAAACTTTGGAATAGCCTTGCCGACACTGTTCGGGGTTCAAATACAGTCTCCCAGTTCAAATCTAGATTAAAAACACATTTTTTTCAGTGAAGCTTTCATGTAGTACAGTGAACAGCAGCTACGCTAATTTGTTTTTTTCTGCCTTCCTCCCCTACTAGAGTTTATGCCAGCACCAGGAGAATCATCACGTGCCGCCCTCCCGTTCATAACCATTCCAGATGGTGGAACTGAAAAACGAAGGAGGCCATCCGATGTCCCCATCACAACACAAACTACTTTAAAACTAACACAATAACATTAAGGATAATATTAAATGCATCACCTTCTTTATTATTTATTTCTTATTTATTTTCTATTTCTTTTGCTCACTTAGTCTAGTTGTTCAAGCACTGGCGAGCTTGTAGAGATGCAGCAGTATTGCCAGAGGAGAACTGGTTCTTCTGGCTGGGCCTGGTTTCTCTCAAGGTTTTTGTCTCCTTTTGGGTTTTTTTCCCTTGCCACCATTGGCTGCAGCTCCTCTGCCCTTGTACTGCCCGTCAGGAGGCTGCTGTCATCAGCTTTAATTCTGCACTTATTATTAATAATATTTTCATACTATCTGTTCGTACCCCATATATGACTGTAGAGTCTGCATTTTATATTACCTGGGTTTCTCCTCCTTTGTTTTATCTGTGTCTGTCTGTCTGTGTGTGCTGTGTACTCTACTTTGAGAGATCATTCATGTACAGCTGCTTTAAAACAATGAACATTTGTAAAAAGCACTATACAAATAAAGTTGACTTGACTTGAAGACTTTGATAATGAATAATAACAGCCTAAAAGTTCAAAACGTATCAACAGAAGTTCAAAAAAATAATAATAAATGGATTATTAATGAATTTATAATTTACTGAATAGCGTGCCAAAACTTGGTCATGATATTGACGAATAATAATACAGTATAATATAGACAATATAGGCAATAGTCCTAAAACAAACCACCCCACTTTTTTGCTTAAAAATGCACTCTAAATTTACGTATTTGTTTTTAAGACTTTATCTCCAGTTACACAACGATACATCAAACTGCATAAAGAGAACGGAATTTAGAATGAATGCACTGTTCGTGATTTATAACTGGTTTATCCAAAAAGCCTAGTCTAATCTGATAACATCCCTAATCTAATTAATGAGAAATAGTCCACCAGAAAACTTTGATGCACAAGTTAATTTAATTCAAATGTGATGTTGATAATATACGATCATATTCTTCAAACGTAAATCATTTAAAGTCTCATCACAAACGCGCTGATCTGATACAATTGTGGCGCTAACTTCCGGTAACTATTGACGGGCTCCATGAGCCGCCATTGCTGTGAAAAAGTGTAAAAAGTAAAAAAAAACATTGGCGTTAATGGAATTGACGCGACTATCTCTTTGTACGCTCTGAAATGAACAGCCTAATCAAATTAAGGTTTTCCTTCTAAATAAGAGTTATGTTAAACGACTGGATGATGCAGCAAAATCAAAACGTAACGTCACTATCTGATTAATATTCATAAGTTAAACACGTCTTGTAGTAATTTTTATTTTGACTTCGGTAAGCGCCGTGGAGGTTTCGGCGCATGCGCATTTGCAGAAATTTCGAAGTGAGTCTCCGGGGTGTTTCTACAGGAAGGCCGACATATTGGTCAGGCAGTGGGAGAAAATTGGGCATTTTTTGTTGTAAAACATAGTCAAAGCCTGATTTATCCTTATTGTTACATCCTCGTGGCTTACGTGCTCGCTGGAAAACATAAAGCGGCCATGCGAACAAACAGAGATTAATCGCAGAAGGATTTATAAATAATCGTTTTAACCAGGATAGTCTTTTAACTAAGGCGAAGTTTTATTCGACACTTCTTTGCAGCTGTCAGACTTGTTTGGCCTGGCACCCGTTTATATGGTCATACGTTTGGATAAACGTGCCCGCATGTTAACTTTGAATTACTTATTTTATCACTTGTTTTACTTATGATTGGTTCGCGTGTTTTTTAAACAGTCATCTGTCATGACGCTAAATTAGCTTAGCACCGTACAATCTGTTGCTGCTACTTTTTTGTTTGTTTGCCAAGGTGGCATGGACTAATCCGGAAATCTTGTTTTATTTTATTGTTTTTTTGAAAATGCAGCTATTCGTCATCTCTCTGTCTTCAATAAGTTTCAGCGAGAGTGATAATAGAGCAGTAAGGCATAAAACGTTGCTTTGATCAAGCGACGGTTTATTGCATTGTGACGACAGGGGAAATTAGCGGGCTAACTCGCTAACCTTAGCAAGATAATCGATAAATCTCCTGAATCGAACTCATTGGATAATTTACAAACATGTCTGCTGGAGAAAGTTTGACAGCCCGTTTCGAGAAGATCGATGCCATGCTAAAGGATCCCAAATCAGGGATCAACACAGACTGTCTGTTGGTAAGTTCATGAGATGTGTTAGCCCACATGATTGTTTTAACGATCGTTTTGGTGAATTGTTGCCAACATCAATATAACCACATTCACCACCAACAATATAAAATGTGAAATGTGCACAACAGAGTGCGTGCAGTACAGCATTGTATACAAAACAATACAGTATCAGAATCACGCTTTTTGCTCATGGCCTTTGGTCATGCAATAAATGACGGCATGTAATCATTATTTATTGCGGGTGTTTTAAACTAACGCTTTGAAAGTGTAATTGTATTTCGTTTAGATAATTTTAGATTTCCAGTAAGGTGGGCCGTGCAAACAATGCAGATGCTGGGGCATGCCGTATATCTCACATGAAATTTTATATTGCGCTTTATGATCTTTAAAGGAAATTTGTGTCAGTGGGTTGTCAGTTTGATGTACTGGTCTGGTCTGAGTCCTGTGGATTGGCTGTTGCCAATCCAAATGTAAATTATAACTTTTTTTGTGTGATCACTTAAATATTTTATTCTGCATTTGGCTAGTGTATAGTGCTAATTTGAGGCCGCATGTTATCATATGCTGTCAAAGACGTCTATGATAAAACATGGTATTCTTGGCAATTACATTATGTGCTAGTTGTCATGCAAAGATAAACTGAGTACATGAACACAACACAAGCACAATACACACCAGATTGACCATCCACCTCTGCCACCACCTTCCAGGCTTGGTCATACTGGTATGAGTCCTGGTATACATACAAAGACTGATTATAAAGAACTGGGTGATTACCCACTTCACTGATTATCTTTATCCTCCATTTTAATGGTCGCACTAGGGTATATGCATAAATTCAATTAGATTGAAAATTGCAATGCAGGCATTCAGTTTTCAGGCAAACAACGCCTGTGACAACAAATTAGACCCACAATTCAGTTTGGTAACACATGACGTCACCCTTTCAAGGTGAATGAGAAGCATTAATGCTGACGCCCTGTGTGAATTTAATGTAACAGTGATGAAACAAGAGCCATGACTGCAAATATAAACTTTTGTTGGTTTTTTTACGGCTTGTCAACAAAACAAATGAGTGAAGCGGCACTATTTTCTTTATATAGCCGACAGGTAAGACAAGCACGCAGACAAAGGCCATCTATTAAAGATGTTTAAAATTAATTAATTAATCAATTAACTTGGTAAAGAATTCCACAGACAGACAACCTTACCCTTCAAACAATTTTAAAGAGCGACAGGTTGCAAATGTTACTGATAACATTAACCTGCATGATGCTTGTGCCTTTATAATTTAAACATATAGCTTGCCTGCTGTGAAAATGTTGTTTTTAGTAACGCAGGTTCCATTAATAAGGTTACATTTTTAACATTAGTTAACTAACAATTAATTATACTTCAATGAGGCATTTATAAATCTTAGGTAATGTTAATATCTACAAAGATGTGTTAACTTTTAATGCACAAAGGACTAATGAGAATAGACAATGAATAATTGTATTGATATAAACTAGCATTTACAAATGTTAATAATTGCTATAAAATGTATTGCTCATTGAGGAATTGCTCAGAAAGTGCAGGTTTTTGTAATTTTACAATACATGCGTTTAGTCACCTATTAATTACTTTTAATTTAGTTTTAGTTTATTCCCATGGTATTGATACAATTGTATTGGTATTGAAATATTTTGTCTGTGTATTGTACCGAAATCACAATTTTCGTATCATTTGTTTGACCGTATCTATTCTTATTATTCGTCTAGTCCATAGACAGTTGTTTATTGAACATTAAAAAATAACAGAATGAAATACAAGTGGAAAGGTAGGGTTCAGTCTGACATGGAGTACAAATGTTTGTTCAAGTATGCTCTTCTTCTGCTTTCTTCTGGCATTTTACCCAAAAGCTTTTTCCAAAGATTGATTAGATGCTGTGAAACTCACAGAAGAGGATTAAGGACAATTATTCATTAGCATTGACTGATAATTGGTTTGTTAGTGTCTCCAAATGCTGTAAGTTAAGACTGATGGTTTTATTAAATGATACAGTTAAAACGGTTGAGAATTACATGGTAATCACAATCGCAAAGCAATTATGATACATTTCGTATCCTCACAGATACACGGCCTTTGTGTAGACTTAAGCCCCATGTTTGTTGTCTACAGAAAAGTGTATAGGTACTTTAGTTTTTTTTAATCTGAAGTCTCTCCTCATCTCTGGCCTCTTGTTACCTGTCTTCCATGTGTATCAGCTCACCTGTCCCTGCATCCGCCACTGATACTTCTTGTTACTGGGATAGCGCAAGATGTGACTTGTCTAATAATGCTGCTGTGTGCAAAGACTGCAGAACTGCGTGATCCTGAGGGTAAGGGGGCAAGGCTTGTGATAGTACATTGGGGATGACTTTTGTTCCCCCCTTCCTGGCTATGCCACAGTGCTGGACAGAACAACCTGCATCAGTATTTGCGGTTGTTATATTTTCCTGACATTACGTTCCTGGAGGAACATGCCAGAGAAGACATTTTCACACCAAATATTTCTTTCCACATGCTGACCTAATTTTAATTTGGTGATAGGAATTCCTATTTAAATGTGTTTTCAAGGGGTAAAATAAAACTATTTCTATACATTGAAGCTATTAATATGTGATTGAGAGGGCATTTATGAATGTTACTATCATATAATTTACTTGCAGACAAAACCATATTTTTTGTTTTTCTGAAGTCTTTGTTCACACAGCAGCTGGATGTGGCCCAAATCTAGTTTTCATATGATGCAGATTATGGGTGTACTCACACTAGGCAATTCGAACCGTGCCCGAGTGCGTTTGACCACCAAAGCGCGGTTCGTTTGACAATCGTACTCTGGCCTGGTTCACGGCAACCGTGCCTAGTGTGAGTACACCCTATAATTAAGACAATGAAAACAAAATCCATTTTTTAAAGATTTTATCTAACTGACTTTTATACATATGAATTGTATACATAGTTTTGTTTGTTTGCGGTTGACTTTAGTAGGAACTGCTAACAGTAAGTCTGGAAATCAGTCAGTGCAGTTCTTCCAACCCAGGGCTCGCAAAATTGCTAGCCCGACGTCCCGGGGCTACTGTGTCATCCAGTCTACCAAAATGTATCTCTGCCCTTATAAGGAGGGAAAATATATTGCAAAGCTTTTGCATTCTCTCACAAATTTGGTCAGTTAATTATGTTGTATTTTATAATTTTATAATTTTTGAAATCGCGTTTGAATGCACACTTGCTTTCAACTTTTACTTTCAATTCGCAATCACGCAAACTGTGTATTAGTGACGCTCGTCCTGTCAGTCATTACTCTTCTCGCGTGACAAGTGAAATATCACGCAGCAGTGTGTGAGTGTGGGAAAATAAGATGTGCATGGATTTACGCAGGCATTTCAGTTCTGAAGTGGAGACCAATGCACAGATGGAGAAAGCTGATGGAGATGCTATGCCCTCAACGTAGAGTGGCATTTTCTTATCTGTGACTTCACTTGATATTTTGGGTTTAGAATCTGACAGACTGAATTATGTTCTGTATTGTTTTTACAAGTTCGTACAAAATTTCAGTTCAGTTAGAACCAAATATTTGTATTGATGACTGTAATTTGATTATCTTTATATGATTGTTGTTATTTGGGTTATGAAAATGTTTTTGATAGATGTTTTGTCTCCTTTACCATATTCTACAATAAAAATAGTCTTTTTTTATTTGGGCTACTGAAATTCATTTCGGGCTACCAAAATCTGAGTGTCTACCCAAAGGCCTACCAAGAATTTTTAAATTTTGCAAGCCCTGCAACCTATGAGTATCTTGCTTATAGATGTTGCTCTGTATTGAGTTGGGATAGATATTTTAACAGCAAAATAAGTAAATAAGTGACTATTATGGATCATGAAAAATGACTGATTCATAAGTCAACATTATGAAATTGTGCTGCATCTTTGGAACTTTTAACCACACTGTACACACTTGAAGTGTGCTAAGATCATGCCTTCCAGCAGCTTTGTACTGCAAAATTGGCATCATTGTTCCAAGGCTGTATTGTCTGCTAAATATTCTCACTGGTGTGAGAACGGGGCCCTCACCTAACGTGAGTGCCCCAGCTTAGGGTGAATAGTAATGATCTGTGGGGACGGTCTGCCAGGCCTCTGAACACAAGAGTGTTGTTTTTGCCCTTCAGAAGCAGAAGTCGTGGCCGATCAATGAATGCAGGCCTTTCCTGTATCCTCCAGCACCCCCTGGCCACCCCACCCACCATTTAATAAAATTCCATGCTAGTCAAATAACCTCTTGTCTTGGGGCCCCCAGGGTGGTGTCCAAGTGCGCGTACTTGTGCTCTAGAGCAATGCTTTATGGTCTTTATGGTATCTTAACGCTTATGGTTTGCGGTACAGATTTGCAGTTCAAAATAAAGTACCCTTGATTTACTATGTGATTCATGAAATGCAGGATTTGACCCCAGAAGTTAACATGGTTTGAATCCTTTCCCATACTTTTCCTTTTATTCACGTTTGTCCTTTGCACTGTTACACCAATGAAACCAATGAGACCATTAGAGTAACCAAACTCTAAACCGTTGTTGCTTTTACCTGGAGATGTTCTGTTTTGTACAGAAACATTAAGATATTGGCATGCATTGATGAGAAAGGCAAGTTGTTACATACTGTTTCTGTACAAATCTGTATCTGTAACTGTAAGCAAGTCTTTTAGTTATGGGGTCAACTTACATAACTGTCTGTATCTTAGCAAGTTCTCCTCCTGAAACTCTTAGTCCCGGCCTACACCACACAGCAGATTTAGGTTAGTGCTTTAGTTCCCCTCATGTCACCTATCATTTCTGAAAATTTCTCAGAGTATTAAGGTATTATCAATAAACAAAAGTCAAAATCCTTGTAGTAAAATGTAAAGTTCCTAATACCGTACTCTTTTTATTTTAGTATAGTTATGTTTACAATACTTTGTACTAGTGGTCGACTGATACAGGATTTTTAATGGCCAATGCCAGTATTGAGAAATCGACAAATTAGGGCTGGGCCATAAAACGATAACGATATGTATCGCGATAGACATGATCAATATCAATAAAAAATGTGTTCGATAAAACGTTCTATATTTTTTATTTTTCATCGGAAGAAAACAGAGGTTGCGAAGCAAGTTTGGTTGCATTAACAAAGGCACTCGCTCTCTGGTAACCTAGCAACGTAGGGAGTGACACGCTTACAGCCAATCATGTAACAGAATCACGTTTGATTGCGCCATGTCAATGTCTCTTGCTGGTCTGCTAGATTCCTCTTCATAAGCAGAAAATGAGTGCCGCAGCGAGCGAGGAAATTGTAAATAAAAGAGGAAAAGTCAGCTTGCCAGTATGGCAGTTTTTTGGATATTAT